>SNQJ01S0105829.1:10755-27390 GCA_010110895.2 Picea sitchensis | reverse complement strand
AAATCCGAGCTCAATCCTCATGGTGGGCTGGTCAAAGACCTAATTGTGCCCTAAAGAGCCCCTTTTCACATTCAGAAGAGGTCACATAATAACCCAATGCTTGGCTATAAAAAGCCATGAATAACCACCATTTTCTCAAGGAATTCTATGTATTGTTATGCTGCTAAGATTGCTAAGGACTCATTCTTTGGCAATAAACATAATCAACACCATTTCAAAGGGCTTTCCACCTCTCACTTGAGTGGATAAGCTTGGATTTCTTTCAACCACATTTTCATCTTTTCATTGTAAGGAGAGCAAGTAGTGAGGGCCTCAAGAGCCTTCCATTGGAGAGAGAAGGGACCCAAGTCCCCTTTCTTCTTTGTGTCTTTGGATTTCATCAATCAGATCAACTTATACATTGGTGATATTGGTCCATTTATATTTGTTTTTCATTTTTCCATATGCTCATAGTTTTAGTTAGTTTTAATTTGTTTATTGTTTATTGTTTTATTGTTTCTTTCTCTAACCTTTCCTTTTACAGCTGTCATGTCTAGCAGAGCCCAACTGGGCATGTAAGCACTCTTAATTTGCTCACCTAGTGACGAATTGGGTGCAAACAAACACCATAGAGAAAAATGAGGACTTATGAGTCCCCTCTTCCTCCTTGGGAGGGCTTTTGAGTTCCCTAACAAAGAGCTCTTCTTACAATCGAAGAAAATGGAAAATGGTGAAGAAAAACAATGCCTATTCCCTCAAGAGGTGAGTGGAATGGCCTATTGCAATTATGCTTACAGGCTCCAAAGAGAAAAGAGGATTCTCAAGGGATAATTCTTGCAGCATAACAATACTATGAAGATCTTGATTTCTTAGTGCACCCATGGCTCTTATTTATAACATTTCTTCAAGGAAAAATGTAATTGGTTCTTGGTGTAAAAAAGGGGCCTTTTAGGGCACCCTCTAGTCCTTGACCAATCCCCCATTCAGATTTTGCTCAGATATGAAGGTCAAATCATGTTGGGAGTTGGTCCATAAGTGGTCGAGGGGTCGACAAAATCCATAAATGCGTCGTTCATAGAAGTGTGTGGCTTTTCTCGTACACAGTCACGCACTTGGTGCATTTTGCGCTCTGAGGGATTTGTTGGCGCGTGCACACTGCGCACTGTGCACGCGCTTCCTTTGGTGAATTTGTGCATGTCAATTTTTGACCCAATTATATAGTTTTTTTCCTTTTGAATGCATTTTAGTGCTACAAGTGAACTAATTGTTGTTGGCATTGCTGTGTTTGTGTAACCATTTGCATGCAATGTTGCAGACGATATTTCAATGATAACAGGGAGAAACATCACACAATACCTCATCTTTGAAGGGCTTGATGTCATAGGGCATACGACATTGTTGGCTGACATGGAGATATATTCCTTGGAGAAGCTAGCCGATGGTGTAGGGTTGTGGGTGTGGTGTCATCAACAGGTCCAGTCGCTTGATGACCTCTATTGAGATCAGGTTCTTATGACTACCACTATCCACAATGAAATGAACTGAAGCCCCCTTTACCCACATCTATGAGTGAAAGATGCATTCCCCTTCCTATGGTTCTTCTGGTTCGCTTAGCTAGACTTTGGTGGTAGAAACATTGGCGCCAGGTTCGACATCAATAACCCGCTTCCCTCCTTCTGGATTTGATTTGGAGTCGGAATCTATCTCTGACTCAGAATATTTCATCTCGACCACCAGTGACTGCTTGGAGCGACATTCTTCGGTGTTATGCCAAGGGATTTTATGGTATTCACACCACTTTTCCATGTCCTTCTTCAACTTCTCATTACCCTTCTTGTGTTATGTCTTGGACTGGTTTTCCTGAGAGTGGCCATGTTTTCTCTGTCCCTTGTTTTGTGGGTTGGGGGCACCTTTTCCCTTCTTTGGTTGTGAGGAGTTTGCATATCCAAACTCTCGCCTCTTCTGCTTAAATTTATGCTCGATCTTGAAAGAATATCTATAAGTCGTACCCAATGATGTGATGTCCAAAAACTCCATTTATATTTGAATTTATCTATGCAGACATCCACAGTATTTGAGCACCAGATGTCATTTAGAGTCTTTGATACCCAATTTGGTGCGTAGGGTATGGAAAATATTTGTGAAATCTGGTATTGTCTGGTACCTATCCTAACGTAGGGTGGTCCATCTTGTGTATTGGTCCTTGTAGCTTCCAATAGGGTAGTATTGTTCTTTAATGGCATCCCTGAAGGAATCCCATGTGGGGGCGACTACAAATATTATAGATTCCTCTATGTCCATTTGCTTAGAGTAATTATCCCACCATTCCTTAATATGGGGGACGACCTTGAGGAGTGCAAAAGTAATATTTTCCCTATCGTAAAAATCATGGACCAAAAAATACCCTTCGAGCAGATTTGACCATTTATCTACAACATCTGCATCTATCAGTCCTTCAAATAATGGAATATCAAATTTTACTTGTACCTTGAAGGGGGTTGCATGGCCGCTTGATGAATATGTGTCTCCTATGGGTAGTTGTTGAAGGATCTGTGCAAAGTTGTCCATCATTTTGTTCCTTTTTCATACAAGGGCTTCCTTGAGAAATAGTTTAAAATGATCTCCTACTCCATCATATTTCTTCTCGTCCCCAATGATTTGTTGTCTGGCTCGATGCGACCGATCTTTCTAAGGCTTGACTGGCTCGAGTCCCAAATTCTTGTACCCAGATATTTTCGAGGACGTGCACGAAGAAAAATAAATGAAAAGCATACTACTCTGATACCACTGATCCAAATTTATGAATGAAACGAAATAAATAAAAGACTAAATAAATAAAGGCTAATTCTTGCATTCTGATGGAATTTTCTTGGTTAAAAATGAGTTTATCTTATTAATGCTTAGATTAGGTAAGGAATCTTTGCTTTGTTATTGTTTCTTTCTGAATTGCAAGGTTAATTTGCTAAGATCTTAGGGAGTATAAGGAAATAAAACCCCAGTAAGCCTATCATAATTGTCTTGAATAATCTATTGTAAAAAAGGTTACTAGGAGGAGTAAAAGGGCTTACACCCTCCTAGTTTTTATAGTTGGTCTTGCTTGCATTAGGGAGTAAAAGGGCTTACACCCCTAAGGAAGTAGCATAACTAGATCATTCATTAAAAGACTCCACAATCCAATAGTTTTAGGCACTAATCTCTTGCATTGGAGAAATAAAAATCATTGCATTGATATACGTGAAATTACAAGATTTTGAAATTGTCTTAGTTGGAATCTTTTTTATGTTCTTTAGGATTTCTAAGGTCACTAAGGCATCTTGATTGGCCAAGGATATCTTTCTGTTGTTATAAATATAAGTTACATCCATCACGGTTGCATCAAATCATTATTTAACACTTGTTTTGATCACTAGTCTACCACTAAAGATTGCTTACAAGTTGTCATCGTTAAACTACTTGATATCGACTAATTATTGGACAAGTTGTTTGATGATTTTTAGGGGTAGATATTGATGTTGTAGCATATGTATGCTACAGCCATAAGGCTTCCATAATATCTCTGCAATAACATCATTTAACAACCTTACATTGTTGCTAAAGTCTTGTCTTGTCTCACTTGAGTTATACTAGTCATTTCTAGCTTATCTCTTGTATCTTTAACTAGATTTTTAGTGACTTATTTAGCAACTTTGATTATCATTTATTCGTTGATTTATATCATAGTTTACTGCTTCTATATAGGACATAAATCTTCACTTGCTTTTCCATTAGAATATTGGGCTTGTATACTCATCTTTTCTTGTGTCTCGGGTAGGTACAACAATATTCTACAGGTAAACTACTTCTTGGAAACCGTCCCTCATCGATAAGAATTCATCCCAATACTTCCATCTCTCCACAAATTGACCTATAGGGGATTCATCCTTCATCACCTCACTTCCCATATCAATCCCCTTAGAGTCACCAGGATTCCCCCCTTGTGGTGATTTTCATCATCACTAAAGTGACGGGAATACCTATATAAGGTGACAGTGGGTATGTGTTCTCTTAGTTCTCTCCATCTTGTGGATTGGGCCGGGATTTTCTCAACCTACAATTTGTGCGATAAAACAACCTACACCTGACCTTGACAATTCGACTAACATGGTATGACACGTGTTTGTTGATTCCATGTGTCATCCCTTGATTTGGCCATGCCATCATCCATTGACCATCAACCAAACCTTCTGCAAGCCTATCAGGCTCTCCTTTACGAACTCTTCCCATCATAATGCCATGTAGCACGCAATAAACATTTCCCCACAACCCATAACTTGCAAGCCTATCTAGAACATATTTTTGGGATGTTCTAGTAGGAAAGCCTCTTTAACATGTTTTATAACTTTCTCGCAATTCTATCAAGAACATCTTTGCAGACATTTCCTCTACAAAGTGGTGACTCAACCGTACATCATGATTTTCCCAAAGCATGCAACCCACAAGAATATCAGGAACATCTTCACAGAATTTTCCCTAGGGAGTGGTGACTCAACTTTGTATTGTCATTTTATTAAAGCCCACAACCCACAAGCCTATCACGTACATCTTCATGGAATTTTCCCTGCGGAGTGGTGACTCAAGCTTACATCATGATTTTCCCCAAGCCCACAATCCACAAGCTTGTCAGGAACATATTTGTGGACTTTCCCCCCGCAGAGTGGTGACTCAAACTTACATTGTGATTTTCTCGAAGCCTGCAACCCACAAGCCTGTCACGAACATCTTTGCAAAACTTTCCCCGCGAAGTGGTAAGACATCAAATCTCTTCTCACAAGTATTTTTCAACAAATCATTTTTCCATGATCCTTTCTCTGCGAAGATTTTTCTTGCAAGTCTTATCCTACAAAAATTTATCCCGGAGTGGTGACTCAAGCTTACATCATGATTTTCCCCAAGCCCACAATCCACAAGCTTGTCAGGAACATATTTGTGGACTTTCCCCCCGCAGAGTGGTGACTCAAACTTACATTGTGATTTTCTCGAAGCCTGCAACCCACAAGCCTGTCACGAACATCTTTGCAAAACTTTCCCCGCGAAGTGGTAAGACATCAAATCTCTTCTCACAAGTATTTTTCAACAAATCATTTTTCCATGATCCTTTCTCTGCGAAGATTTTTCTTGCAAGTCTTATCCTACAAAAATTTATCCGCGAAGATTTTTCCTATAAGTGTAATGTCCCCGTTATAATACCTAGTTTAATTAATGCTTAATGTAGATATAATCTATGGTTGTGGCCAAGCGATATATATGCAAATTGTATTTTTGAATTTTAATAAACAAAAATGTGATGCTAGTTGCTAAGGGGAAATGGACAGAGATGGGGACTGATTAATCCACAAGAGAGAAGGGGGTCTAGAAAGGGGGTTTTATTCATGAGTTTAATTCCCAATCCTCTTCCTTGATTTTAATGTTTTGAGTAAACCTTTTATTTTATTATTGAGTGTTCCAAAATCCAATCATTGAATTCATGTAAGAGGGTGGGTGTGAGAAGTCACATCCCATAGTTATTGGGGGCATGGGTTTGATTAAAATCAACTTGGGGAAGAGTGTAAGTCAATAAAGCAAGCAAAGAGAGGAAAAAATTGTATGTGCAAAGAGGGTAGTTTTGGACAGTCATGTTTTTGCATGAACAATATGAACATAACAGGGAAGAATAACATTGGAGCTAGAGAAACCATGGAGGGTGAATTCTGGAGTGTATTTGGACTAGAAGAATGAAGATATAGGTTTCGGTCTTGAAGAGTGAACTCTTGTGTGAGTTGCACTGCAACAACAAGTGATTGCTACAGTTTTCCTGGTAGATTTCCTAGAAGTGAGCTCCCTTGAGTTTCTCAATAGTGAGATTCATGATAACGTGTGTTGGAGAGATCTTGATAAATGAATGGGATGTCTGATGGACTGATATCAATGAAGAGGTACATTCCTTGGGTTGGGGAGGTTGAGCATAAGAGAGTTGGTGGAAAATTGGGATGGTTGTAGGAGAATGCCAATGGATTGCGGGGTTTTTTGAGCTGTTAGTGGATAGTGAGATACCACCCTCTTTTGTGGATTACTAGCCCTAGATCAGGGGTGGCTTGTCGTTTAGATATGGAACATCAAGTCTATGGTTGGGTGGAATGTTTGTTCCTAGTATCTAGTTGCACAACTATTTTAAAAGATAAGTGTTTTATCTTGTTTCTGTGTTACATTATGAGTTTAATTGTTGTGTATTAACTATGTATTTGAGAACGATTTATATGTTGTTGTATTTGAGTTTATTAGTTGTCTTTTGTGTTAATTTTAGAATTTTGTAGATGCATCTAGTTCATGGTATCAAAACATGGTTAAATATGTGTGTAGTTCATAGTTGGTAAGATACAGGAAATTAGTTAGTAGAAAACATTTAATTTGTGTGAAATTCCAAGTAGTAAGGTTCCTTGGTTAAGATTAGGGTACATTATAGATTGGTATCAGAGCTTTTGGTTCAACATTGGACCCGAATGGACCAAGAACCAACGTAAATTTGGAAAACATCATTGTCACAAACTTAGATCATGACAGATTGGGGAAAATTATGAACTTTGGATTGAAATCCCCAAATTTATAAATGATTCAGTTTGAAATTTACCTCAAAACCCTCTTAGAGATGATCAAGGGTGTTAATATGAAGATTGCAAAGTTAAAATTTGACTTGGAAGGTCAAAGTTCATGTTTTGATGGTTGTTGAACAATTATGTGACGTTTGATGGATTGATGGTCGAGATCATGTTTGATTTTGAAATCAACGGCCTAGATTCATCCTGGATTTTTGTCGAAAAAATTATAAGTATTGGATTTTGACGAAATTCATAGGAATTTTTTTTTTTCCAAGAGAAATCATTGATGACCAATGCTTAGATCAATGAGTTTGGAGAAGTGTTCAATTCAACCGAAGGAAATCGTCGATTGTTGATGGTCAGGTCAGTGAAATTGGTGAGGTGTTTCGTTCATCCAAGAAATGTTTTCGATCGCAGATGAAGGGAAAGAAGGTGATGTGTCATGCCACGTTAATATCCATGTGTCATGCCATGTCAAAATCCAAGATTCATGTTGTGTCAGTCATGTTTCCATATCATCATCCATGTTTCATGCCACGTTAGTCAAGAAAAGGATGATGGCCGATGATCGGGTCGATAGAATTGGCGGAGTGTTTTCGTATGCCAACAGGAAGGGTTGATCATTGATTGTCAGGTCAGTTGGTTTAGCAATGTCTTGAAAATTTGGTTTTCAAAGTAAATCATCAATATTCGATGGTCTGTTCGGAAATATTGGCAGGGTGTTTCGAGCATCTAAAGGAAATTGTCGATCATCAATGGAGCTCAGATCAATGCTCCAGATTGCTTTGAATTGGGAAACCAATGGTAGAGATTCATCTGTGGGCCTAGAGAAGGTTTAAAATATAAACGAATGAATAAACCTTGATTTTGAGATCGACAACTCTGATTATAATACTATTACAATAGTAAAACAGTCAATTTTCTACGAATTTTTCCAGTTTTCAGAGGTCTTCAACTTGCAGAGCGATTTTTAGGGCATAAGCGACAGTTTTAGGTATTCAAAAGTCATGAGAATTGTGTCTACCTTTGGTACACAACCACTTTGAATATTAAATAAAATGACTCAAAGAGAGATCTCCAACGAGCTATTTCGAGCACAAAACATAGCTCATATGAGAAAGTTACAACTGAAACAATGCAGGGTATATTTTCGACCCCAGTTTACTTGTAAAGGGCATAACTCCTTGCTTAGAAGTCCATTTGGGGCACAATAATCATATGTGGAAACATTATGAACCATAGAAGACAACCATGGAACCATATTTGGACTCTAGGTACATAAAATTGTACAAGAAGAGAAAGAAGACACTTGTAGCATATAGGGCTAGAAATGGGAAAACAGACTAAACTTTCTCGAACCATAACTTTCAGCTCGGAGCTCATATTTGAGAAAATGGATAGTTGTTGGAAAGGTATTGAGAAGGATAAGCCATATGTCAGCCCAAAATTTTGAATTGAGTACCACATTTTTCGCAAAGAACAATAAATCATTTTTGTAGCAATGAAAACAAAGCAATGAGTGGAAATTATAGCTTGTGAATGTTGTAACTTTTGGCTCAAAACTCAGAATGAGGCATGAGTATAGCCCTTGGAGAGATGTTTCAGAGACGAATGTGTCTAAGGAATCATATCTTGAATCAGCTCATTGTGTCCTTCATAAATTGAGATGAAGAATAACATGTAATCTAATTGATGAAATGTTTTATAGTATGCATGTGCTAACAATAATTATTACATGCACATTTCTTACATAATTAGCGGTATAGGAAAATAATTTTGGTTCTTATATGGGTATTGGAGCTATAGAATATGCTCATGGATCTTACATCCATGAAGAGGAGATCATATGTCTGCATGTCAACATGGGAAATGTTGAGACATAGTCTAATGGAAGAAGAGGTAGGCAGGAGCCTGTAACTACGAGAAGCCTGCAGAGAGAATTGAAGAGATATAGGGAAGATAATGAGAATATTATGAAAGCTTGGGAAGAGATACTTCAAAGTATTAATATTCTACATAGACAAGCCGATAAAAACTCTAGCACAAAGCAATCAATTAGTGTTAGACAAGTGGCAGCATCCAGATCACATAGTAAAAGGGATTATCACAGGAATGACAAACATTCAAGAAGTATGAGAGGGCACCATCATTCCCCAAAGAAATCCACTAGGATATCTCATGCAAGATCATGTAAAGAGATCATACCAAGTTTGTGTCTTTTCAAGGGGGAATTAGAAGGCCTAAGGAAAACATATTTCAAGGTGGACTCGGGAAAATCAAGCCAACTTTTAATGGTGAGCATAGAAAGGGAGAAGAGGATGAGGCATCATTGTTGGAAATGAAGAATTATTTCCAACTACTTGATTACCCCTCAAGGGTAGAAAAAATAATTGCAACCCACCACTTGCAAGGAAAGAAATCCATGTGGTGGGATCATCTAAGAAAACCAAGAACCTTGATGAGAAGAAGGTCTCATGGAGGCAGTTCAAAGGATATTTCCAAGAGAAATATTTTTCTGAGCATTACTATGAAAGGAAGATGAAAGAGTTATTTGAACTCAAATTGGAAAGCATGAAAATGGATGAATATGAGAAGAGATTCTTTGAATTTTTTAAGTATGTAGGATTCATAAAGGACAAGAAATTCAAAATCCAAATGTTTCTAAGTGGGTTACCCTCTTTCTACAATGATAAGATACAATATGACAACCCCGGGACTTTGGAGGAGGCTATAAGGAGAGAAAAGCATATTTATGAGCAGAGTAGAGGAAGGTCAATTTTCCAAAAGGCTTGGAATGACAAGATGAAGGGTAAAAAGGATCAAAGGAAGAAAGGTAGGTTTCAAGAAAAATTCACAAGCAAATCAACAAGGAAATTCATCCCAAAATGAACCCAAGATATTTAGATTCATTTGGGCAAAGGCCAAGGAAGCATCATGTATAATGTTAGGGATGTGAGGGAAATCACTTATATAGGGACTTCCCTCACAAAGGATAAAGAATGAGGATTTTCCACACCATTTAAGAGGCTGAAACAATTGAAGACATGGAAGGAAACATGCCAAGGATTTATGTAGCCTTGGCCAACAAGCAAGCAAAATATCAATGCCCCATGATCAAAGTGGAAGGTAAGATTGATAACCAAGCCATATAAATTTTAATTGATTCTTGATCCAGCCATAGTTACATAAACTCTAACACTGTTGAAACATTTCACTTGCAGAGGAGTAAGCATAAGAAATATTGGTTAGTTCAGGGGATAAGAATAAAATCAATGAACTAGTTAAAGATTGTCCAATAGACATGAATGGACTCAACACAAAGGTAGATGTGAACATCATACTGTTGGGTTCATATGATTGTCTAATTGGCATGGATTGTTTGGAAAAGCACCATGTTGTCCTAAATTGTTGCAACAAGACAATCACATGTCTTGATGAAGAAGGGAAACAAGGCAAGGTTCAAAAAATTCCAAGAGTTGTAGTTGTTAGAGAGATTTTAGTTATGCATTTGAAAAAGAGTTTCAGGAAGGGATGTCATATTTTTGCAGCATTAAGACCATCCAGTCTTGAGGGGGTTTGAAGATATTTTTGGGGAAATCCCAGGACTGACACCAAAGAGAGACATTGATTTCTCTATCAATTTAGTGTTAGGAGATTCCCTACTGTCCAATACACCTTGTAGAATGGGCACATCAGAGTTGAAAGAGTTGCAAATGCAGCTTGAAGAACTGTTAAATAATGGGTACATATCCCAAGTGTCACCTTGGGGTGCCCCAGTTCTTTTTGTAAAGAATAAAGATAGAACCTTAAGGTTGTGTAATAATTTCAGACAACTGAATACGGTCACCATAGAGAACAAATATCATTTTCCAAGGATTGATGATTTATTTGATCAACTGAAAGGTGAAAGAATATTTTTCAATATGACTTGAGATCAAGATATCATCAAGTGAGGATAAAGCAAGAATATATTAGCAAAACAACATTCAGGAAAAGATACGGGTATTATGAATTTATGGTAGTTCCATTTAGGCTATCAAATTCCCCATATAATTTTATGTGCCTAATGAATGGAGTGTTCAGGGAATATCTAGACAAGTTTGTAATTGTGTTCTTGGATGATATACTCATCTATTCAAAGACAGAAGAAGAAAATGAACAACATTTAAGAATGGTGCTAAATTTTTTAGGACAACATAAGTTGTATGCCAAGTTAAGTAAGTGCATATTATATCAAAAGAAGATCCATTACTTAGGTCATATTATTTCAACAGATGGGATAACAGTTGATCCCAAAAAGTAGAAGCTATTAGAGGATGGTCAATGCCAAGAAATGTGACATAGGTCAGATCATTCATGGGTCTTGTTGGTTATTACCGAAGATTCATAAAGGGATTCTCAAATATTGCAAGCCCCATCACTTCTTTGCAAAATAAGGGAGTGAAATTTGAATGTACTTCCAAGTGTGAAGAAAGCTTTCAACAACTGAAAAACATTTTGACCAGTGCACCAATATTGAATATTGAAAAACCTGATGAAGACTTTGTTGTGTGCACGGTGTTGAGGATTAGGTGTAACCTGATACGAAACAAACAAATAATACTACAGATAATCAAAGAGGAAATAATATTTTGAAGATCAAAAGGTGGTGTCTAAAGACACCATTACAACACTTAAGCACAATGCATTGTGATCAGAACATCACAATGCATATTGAACATCTTGTACACAACAACGATATCACACATTGCTTGATGATAATGACCCATTGTAATGTCCTCTTCCAATTGTTATAGGATGACTCAATAGCCTATACAACTTATGCAGGCTATAGTCAATAAGAAAAAAGGGAGTCAAGAAGTTTTATTTGGTGTCACTAGGTTAAAAGAATAACAAATCCTAAAAGTGACATTAAATAAAATAAATAATTGTATTTAATTGAAATTGGAGGGAAAATAAAGTAAGGATTCGATTTGGTCAAAATGGGAAAGCTCTAGAAGGTCCAAATGAAATATAAATAGAGGGGTAACCCTTCTCTTTGGCATTATATTTATGATCTCTTGTTGATGTGCTCCTTGAGCCAAGTATTCGTTAGGGATTGGCAAACTCCTTTCATTTCAGTTTAGTTTTGGTGGTACAATATCGACCCTAGCTAGACCAGGAGGAGGATTCATCCAGATTCCTCATTTGAGTTCATTATGGTATTTGGTCTCATCTTGCAGAGGGTTTGGAGGAATATCGGATTGCACAGGGGGTTTGTGGAATTTTTCCAGAGGAGGCGTTGTCAGATCTGTAGATGCTAATAGGGTTTCGTGTAGCCATGTGTTGTAGCTCTATGATATATGTGCGGGGTAGAACAATATTACTCGACCCAATATCTTAGGGAACCAACTAAGGAGGCTAGACCATACCCTTAGTCATACTACCCGATTACCCAAGTAATAGAGAGTATCTTCCTGAGTGTTATTTTCAGTGGCACTATAGTAGTCAGGCAGTTGATCAGTTGATCTAGGGATGGTTTCAGGATACCTAGGGGGCTCCTAATATACCAGAGTTATGTAGAAGAGAAAATCTGTATACAAGTGTTTTCTAATGCGCTGCCACTCGAATGGGTACAAACAGGGATTACAAGGGTGCCCAACAATGTGAGATTAAAAACCTCTTGTATTTCCTATGTGTATGCTTCCCCGACCATGGATTTATGTGTTGAGTGACATATCACTGTAGTTTAAAGATGTCGGAACACGCCTCTACCCTAAAAAAAAATCAACCCACAATTCCTGCCAAGGAAAGTGCTCTTATACCAAATGTAATATAATATGCACAAACATGAATATTCAACATATATCAATGGAACAACAAAATATTGAGAAGAGCAATACCAGAAATAATACCTTTATTCAAAGAAAGAAGTGTTCACTTGCCTCTTCAAGGGGGATGTCAGTGTTTCATGGAAACTTGCACAGGAGATCTAGCTAAAGCAAGTACAAACAAAGATTATCAAGAAAGGAAGAGAGATTCAATACGGAAGAATGAGAAAATATATTCACACTACTCCAATGAGATGATAATTGATACATAGTTCATGATCAATATGATACAATGAATGAGTGGCATACACTCATATATAGGGAAAAGCATTCCATAATTAAGAAAAAAAATCAAGCAATTAGCTTTCCTTAGGAATGCATGCATGCATAATAGTGATGGTAAAAATAGAAAGTCTAAAAATAGAACTAGCCAGTTAACTCCCAATGAACTAGTGTTACTCCCACTGAACTAGTGTGTCAAAAATAGAAATTTCTCCAACACCCCCCCTGAACATCACTATGGAGTAAAAATGAGTCCCGACTACTAGGCCATTTTAGGTACTCATGTACAATGCAACTAATGGACACTGGATAAAAGTGAGGAAAGAGGGAAAACCACGTGGGAACAAAACCCCCCCTCAAAATATAATGTATCAAAAGAAGAAAATGACAACTACTAGGCAACTATGTTCTTCACTGCAAGACGATCCCATAAAGTCTGAAACTTCTTCTCACTGAAATTCTTCATGAAGATGTAGAAATATTTATGGATCTGATGAAGTCCTTTAGCAACCTGTCTAGCCTTGTACTTCTTGATCCTGTGGACCCATTTGCACCTAAAAATATTCCTTTCTGGTGGACGTGGAACCAGATTCCAAGTTTGGTTATGTAGGAGTGAGTCATATTCCTTCTGCATGGCTTCTTGCCATAATGGATTTCCCACAACCCTATTGTAGTTATGTGGATCAGTAGATTGAACCATATATAAATGCATGGGCATTGCATGTTTTGAAGCTAAAAATACATGAGAAGGATCCTCATGCTGAGATCGAGTCCTCCTTGAATCCAATGGATTCCCTACAAGGTTGCATGTTGCCTGAAGTGTGGTCTGTGCATTCTTGGGAATCTGTTGAAGCTTTGACGTTGGCTTCTTATCTGGCTATACTACCTGCTTATTTCCATGTACAAAATCTGAGTGTATGAAATCATCCCTGATGTCTGAAACTAATGGAAGAACACGAGTATATGCATGTTGCACTGGAGGTGCATGCAAAGTACTCTCCTTATGTGTAAGTAGAATAGAGGAGTCATCGTCAGAAAACTTTGTAAATTTATACAACCTTGACTTGTGATCCACCTCACCAATTGCAATAATGGAATTGTCATGCATGTCAATTACTGAAACTGAATCTGATGTAAATTCAACATTTTTACCTTTCTGAGCGATCTGATAAACTGAGAGTAGATTCATAGAAATCTTTGGAACATGTAAAACATTCTCAAAATTTCCATTGTGGAGTTCCACTCTCCCTTCTCCTGCTATTGCTACTGGAGTATCACCCCCCATGAGAATAGGGGGTCTTGAGCATGGACTCAAGGAAGAGAAAACTTCCTCTTTC
The DNA here is from genome assembly GCA_010110895.2 of Picea sitchensis. Taxonomy (NCBI): domain Eukaryota; kingdom Viridiplantae; phylum Streptophyta; class Pinopsida; order Pinales; family Pinaceae; genus Picea; species Picea sitchensis. The sequence continues at coordinate 13,371 of SNQJ01S0105829.1, read as the reverse complement.
ATTGCCATATGATGGGTTTCACCAGAATCTATAATCCATGAATCAGATGAGGAATTAATTACAACAAAAGCATGATGATTACCTTTCTTAGGAGCATGATATTCTTCCTTCTGCTTCTTGACTCCCTCTGGAATGAAGTTTCCAAGGTTGTTCTGATAAAGTGCATGTGACATAAGATCAATCTGTTTCTTCATGCATGTGGATTCTTCATGATTCAGTTTATTGCAGTAAGTGCATTGCTTTCCCTTCTTCTTCTTCTTGGAATCTGAAGATCTTTGGAACTTGAAGAATCATTAAAGGATTTGGAATATCCCTATTTCCTATTCTATTTGAATGACCCTTTTCCATCCTGCATGGTGAGTGCATGTGCTTTGGGATCTTTCATGAGGCCCATATGTATGAGTTTTGTCTGCTCTTGTGTAAGAGACTCAATGAACTGAGCCAACGTAGGCATTTTCCAATTTGTTCCAAAAAGACATCTGTCATAATGGAAATTGGAGACATATATAGTGTATTCTGGTCCTAACTTGGCTAAGATTGTTAGAATAAGTTGTTTCTCTTGTGTAGAATTATCAATACCACATTCACCCAAGCTCAATAGCAAAGATTTAAATTTAGTAAAAAAATATTGTATATTATCAAAACGTTTAGGGTCTAAGGTATTCAACTCTACCTCAAGCATATGACCTCGCATCTCATCCTGCTTTCCAAAGAGTCCTTCCAAGGTGGTCCAGATCTCGTTTGGAGTCTTGCATGCAACAACATGAAACCATAGATCAATGGAGATTAACTCAAGAAGTATTCATGTGGCCTCATCCTTACGGTTCACCCATCTCATCTTCTCAATCGTTGATGTAGGTTTTGTTTCTGTCGCCATCGTCAAAGTATACAGTCCTTTCCTTCTGAGTTGGAATTTTGTCTTGGGCTTCCAATCAAAATAATTATATGGTGTGATTATTACCACCAAGTTTGACTATATAATAGTTGTCATATCCATCTCTCCCACTGATTCCAAGAACCCCGAAAAATTTACTCTCAGTTTGCAAGTGAAAAATTAAGAAATTAAGAATTCATATCAGTTTCAGGAGATGATATTGCGACTTACTTTCTGAGAAAACGCTGAGGAATCTCATCAAACAGTTGAAAACCCACTTCCAAAATGGGTCGATTTACTTTCATCGCCTGATGTTTCCTCCAAAACGTAATATTTTAGGAGCAATGAATGTGGAAAGGTATGGCCACAGATTCGTATCAGTTTCAGGAGACTATCTTGTGGCTCACTTTCTGCGCAAACGGTGAATAATCTCATAAAATGGTTAAAAACCCACTTCCAAAATGGGTCGATTTACTTTCATCGCGATTCGTTTCCTCAAAAACATAATAGTTTGGGAGGAATAACTGCTGAAATTTAAGACCATGGATTTAGTTCGCCGAAACTCCGATTTTCCTTATTCTTTGGCTTGTCTGGCTTGCTCCAAGCAACATAGCTCTGATACCATGTAAGTGTTTCATGGAAACCTGCACAGGAGATCTAGCTAAAGCAAGTACAAACAAATATTATCAAGAAAGGAAGAGAGATTCAATATGGAAGAATGAGAAAATATATTCACACTACTCCAATGAAATGATGATTGATACATAGATCATGATCAATATGATACGATGAATGAGTGGAATACACATATATAGGGAAAAACATTCCATAATTAAGAAAAGAAATCAAGCAATTAGGTTTCCTTAGGAATGCATGCATGCATAATAGTGATGGTAAAAATAGAAAGTCTAAAAAGAGAACTAGTCAGTTAACTCCTAATGAACTAGTGTTACTCCCACTGAACTAGTGTGTCGAAAATAGAAATTTCTCTAACCCAATATTACTCGACCCAATATCTTAGGGATCCAACTAAGGAGGCTAGATTGTACCCTTATTTGTACTACCCCATTACCCAGGTAATAGAGAGTATCTTCCTAAGTGTTATTTTCGGTGGCACTATAGTAGTCAGGTAGTTGATCAGTTGATCTAGGGATGGTTTCAGGATAACTAGGGGGCTCCTAATATACCAGAGTTATGTAGAAGAGAAAATATGTATACAAGTGTTTTCTAATGCACTACCACTCGAATGGGTACCAACAGGGATTACGAGGGTGCCCAACAATGTGAGATTAAAAACCTCTTGTATTTCCTATGTGTATGCTTCCCCGACCATGGATTTATGCGTTGAGTGACATATCACTGTAATTTAAAGATGTCAGAACACACCTCTACCCTAAAAAAAAATCAACCCACAATTCCTGCCAAGGAAAGTGCTCTTATACCAAATGTAATATAATATGCACAAACATGAATATTTGTTAGGGTCCTAACCCGCACATAGGTAGAACAATATATTCGGATGTAATAAAGGTCAATATTAATAAGGCTTTTCAATAAAATAGAGTAAGGTGGATGTAAGAAGACCTAATAGAAGCTTCTGCTTCTAGAAGGATCTTCCTCTAGATGCTTCTTTTTAGTATAAATAAGAGTCGAGGGTATGAGAACCCTAGCTTGGATATTATTGTAATAGAGCTCTGCTCAACTGGAGGTTGCCCCCTCGAAGAGGCCCGTGAACATTGCTT
>SNQJ01S0105827.1:8385-30010 GCA_010110895.2 Picea sitchensis | reverse complement strand
CAGGGAGAGTGGCTTGGTAAAAATATCTGCCATCTGTTCTGCCGTCGGAACATACTGAATGCTGAGAACGTTCTTTTGAACCATGTCCCGAACATAGTGGTATCTCATCTCAATGTGTTTCGATCTGACGTGAAACACAGGATTCTCGGTGAGCTTTATACAACTCTGATTGTCACAGTGAATGACTGTGGGTTCAAGCTCTGAACTGAACAAGTCTGAAAGTAGCTTCCTAAGCCACACTGCTTCTCTGCTAGCAACACTTGCAGCAATGTAATCTGCTTTTGCAATGCTTTGGGCTATGAAGCTCTGTTTCCTGCTGGACCAGGAAATCATTACTGAACTCAAACTGAAGCAATATCCAAAAGTGCTCTTCCGATCCACTGTATTTGAATCTGTAAATCCATGAAGTATTACACCTCCACTGGAAGTGTATCTGAGACCATGAGCTATAGTTCCCCGAACATATCTTAGGATATGCTTCACAACAACCATATGTATATGCTTTTGTTCACACATGAACTGGCTGAGAGCATTTACTGCATAACAGATGTCTGGTCTCGTATGTACGAGATACATCAAAGACCCAATGATCTGTCGATATAAGGTGGGATCTTCTAGATCTGAACCTGTGACCTGATCTTGTAGTTTCTTTAGATTAGAGTCATTGGAGTGGTCATGGATTTACAGTCCATCATGCCAAATCTGCGAAACACATCAACTGCATATTTTCTCTTGTTAGAGAACCATCTCACACAGTTTCTGCCACACCTCTAAGCTCAGAAAGTAATGTAAAGGACTCAAGTCTTTCATATCAACTTTTGTTGAAGAGCTCCCTCTTAGTCTAAGCTATCAAAATTTCCTTTCCTGTAAGGAACAGATCATCCTAAGATAACATGAAGATTTTGGACAATCTTTATATAAAGATAAAACTATTGGTGAACCCAAGACTCTGTAGAGAGATTGTCAATACTTTCATACCGAGCTCTCGGAGCTTGTTATAATCCATGGAATTCTTTCCCATGGATAGCCTCTTGCTTAACTTCACTGTTAAGAAGAATTCTTGACATCTATCATATGAAGTATTCAAATCAAAAACTGCGACAAAAGATCCTGATGGAAGTAAGGATCTTGTCATAGATAATCCCTTCTTCACGAGTCACAAATTTAACCTCAATACAACCATCTGTTGTAGGCTTTATCTTATAAGACCATTGGAGGTTACCACTGATTTGTCACGAGGTCTTTGAAACACTGACCATACATCATTCTTCAATATTCTTCTATCACAACATCTTCCCACACTTCAAATGTGGAAGGTTCAAGATTCAATTTAGCTATAAGGATGGAGTACTTATCTAGTTTCTTGCTTTCTTTGAAAGTACCCTTAGGTGCTGAATGTTTTTCTGCTTCCTTTTGGAATTTCTCGGCACCAGGCTGGTTTCCTTTTAATAGAAAATTTCTTTAAAAGAAATTGATAGTATTCCTGGATTCTACTAAGCTTCCATTTCTGCTGCAGGTCAAGGACTAACTCATATGCAGGGACTGCTCCCTCTGAGTCTCATAAAATGTCTGCCTCTCTGTCATATGCAAATTGGCTCCCTCTGAACCTATACGAACCTTTGACTCTGTTCTGGTGTCATATCTTTTCAAGATGTTCTTGGTGCCAGTACCAAGTTCAATATGAAAAGCTGAGTCAGACTTCTTAAGCTCCTGTGCCAAGGATAATGGCTCAATTTCAATGAAAAAAGATATCTGTAGGGTTCCCAAAACGAAGTAAAAATACCCCAACTACCAAGATAATTTGTTGGACTTTTTTAACCAAAGAAATAACCCAAGGTTACATGTTGTCTTTCAAGGTTACATGTTGTCTTTCAAATCAGAGATAAAAATCCAACAAACAACTAGGTTTCCAAACCAGGGAGAAGAACCTAGCTTACATAAAAAATAAGTAAGTGCTGAGATCACAACTTCGTTGGTCATATAACAAAAATACACATGAGATTCTGACAGTATTCCATTGAGACATGGATTCATAAATATGACAGGAAGGTAAACATATCTCTCTTGTTGAAAGTAAATGGAGTATCCATGAACTTATTTTAGGCTGAAGACATACTTGTATTTTGCAGCCAGTTACCAACTTAAGCTATCTAAGACATCTTCTGTGTATGCAGATGTTTGATATAAATCTGTTAGTTCAAGTAATTCCATATCCTTAAGAGAATATCCCACTGTCTTGTGGATAATACATTATTCATCCATATGCAACGAGTTAACAATACGTCTTAAAGAATGAGGCCAAAAACTGCATTATCCCAAATTATAATACCAAAGTCATTGCCAAGTTTCCACCACTCAAAGTATTGTGGTTAACTTTAAAACTCGTGTACTCTTTGTAGTACAAAACATATGGATGCATAAGGTGCTTTCATTTACTGAAGTTACACAGTTTCCCATTAAAATTTCTTTACCAGTGATTCTATTAATGCCATTGTAATTTACCAAAGGCTTATTAAATGAAAATTAAGAACTCACCAAGCATCAATAACATTATAAAAACTGAAACCTATCTCTTGTGATCTTCAAGATGATGGTTACAAGCCCAAGCATCCTGTATTAGATCTTCAACTAACTCGGCGTAGCTCAGAAGTGAGAAAAATGGTTACTGGAGGTAAGAGTTATCATTTAAATTTCAGTCAAATCTCCTAACAAAAAAAACTCACCCAACTAGCATTTGTCACTCCACCAAAGATCCAAACAGGTTTTCTTTGGCACCCAAACTTGCATCTCACAAGTGTACAAGACAATAAACAAGATAGTCTTTCACTATCCTCTCCATATCAATCAGTCCAAATAAAAAGTGTAATGGATATCCTCTTGTCATAGAGGTAGTCCCAGCATGGTGAGGTGAAAGGGCTTTGAAACAACAGAGGCAAAGAGGTTTGATCCCAAATGGAGTTGGAGAAGGACTATGTCAATAAATAGAGAAGTCATGCTTACGAGAAGCTAATCAAAGTAGAGTGTTAGTATGAACATGCGTGTTACAATGGTCAACCTTGGCATGCATCAAAGTGACAATCTAGTATTGTGATAAGGCTGTGCTTATATCTTGTTGTGCACTTTCCAACCTTTTGACCCAAAATAAGTTGCACTTAAAACTATCATGCTACCTAGGCATGCACTTTTGATCATAGCCATAGCCATAGCCACAGTCATTCAGATCTCACTTGCTAAAAAGATGCAGAGATAACAACCTTCAAAAACTTTCCAAGTCTGTTAGTGACTCAAAGGTTTAGATATGCAGAAACAATTTCCAAGGAGTATCTTTTTGTTGGCTAGGATATATGCTAGACAAGGTCTCTACACCAATTCTAATGCTTAGCACATAGAAAAGGCTGTCAGGTATCATCCTTAGACCTTGACTAACAATCCTTAATTAAAATTTAGAAAGATTGAACTTTTCTTTTATGTTCAATCTGTTCTAGTTATTTTCTAAATGTTAGAATTTAGGGAAATGACAATAAATCAAATTCCTTTCCAAAAGCATAATTGAGCGTTAAACAATTACCTTTTCCCAAGAGGTTTTAGGTCTAGGATGAAAAGACTGTTAAGGAGAGTGAAGGTTGACAATAAACCTTGTAGCTTATCATTATGGAAACCATGTTCCCTTTCTCAGATCCACAAAGGAGGACATTGCTTACTTCTGATCTGCAAAACAAATTCTAAGAATAGGATCTACGCAGGCTCAAGTCTGCACACTTCTTGAGCTCTTTTCACGCCCTAAGCTCTGAAACCATGTTAGAATTAGGGAAGTAAAGTAGAAGATGCTGTCTTTTTAAATTTGTTTGACAGAACAACTAAATCAAACCTTGGAACAGTAAATCAATAAAATACTGTATAGGAAATCAGATCAGAGAAACAACAATTTGAATTGAATTGTAAACAGTTTTTGAGTGTGCACTAAACAGAGTTCTGAATTGACAACAATTAGATTCAACCAGAAATCTATTTCTTAGTGAGCTAGATCAAGAGATTAAAACTAGACTAGTCAAAACAAAAATTAGATCTGATATAAACCCAAGCTGAAGACAGATCTAATCTGATATAGATCTAGACAAAGGAACAGATCTAACTTATAGATCTAAACTAAGAAACAGATCTAACATAAGCAGATCTAACAGATCTAAGCATTAGAATAATATATCTAGCAATTTGATTAATAGATCTAAATAATAGGATGACAGATCTATGCAATAGGAAACTTAACCATTAAATTTCAAATAGATCTAAACTAGAAACACTTAGAACTGCATCATAAAGTAACTTACCTCTTGGTGTCTTACCTTTGAACAGTGAAGGAGTTCATGCCTCACACAAAAGATGATTAGCCACTGAATTTATGCTCAGAAAAAGTCCAAGATCATGGATCTACCTCATGGGCGAGATCTCTTGTCAAAGAGAATTATAGGACAGTTAAGACCTCCACCAGAACTTCACACAAGAACCCTGAAACACACCCCTCAAACCCTCATGCATAGGAAGGGCAACCAGAAGAAGAAACGTCTACCTCAAGGATGGCCCAACCACCTTATTTAGGGTACTGCAACCTTCACAGGAAACTCAGAAATGAGACGACAAGCATAAGAGGAGAGTTTTCTGGTTAAAGAGAAGATGGCTGGTTTACCAAAGGGGGTCGAACTGTTACCAAAGGGGGCCGAACTGTTACAAGGAGCAATCCGCCACACTTTAGGAGAGAGATAGCAAAATGAATGTATTAAAGAAGAGGGAGGGGTCTATATTTATATTTTTAGGAGAGGGCTAATTAAAAGAAATAATAATAAAAATAATATATTTAATTAATAAAAATATTAATTAAATATATTTTCAATTTCTATTAATTTATTATTTCTTGTATTAACCCCTAAAAAATACAAAACACAAACTCCAAACAAAACCAAGCCCATAAGCCAAAGGTGGAGGGATTAGGAGAGGTTTACACATGTCCATATAATTCTCAAGGTGACCTTTTTAACTTTATCATCACTGCATATGGGATACATCCCTCATGTGGTCATGCCCACCTTCAAAGAGGGTCATGCACCAACAAACACCTGATCAAGGACCAGGTTGCCCTAGAATATTTCTGGGGTCTTATCCACCAAGGTACAAGACCAAGGATCAACCCATGCCCCAGGCATGGGGCATGGGTACCCTGGAACATGTCCAGGGGCCCTAGACATATCTAGGGACTTTAATTGCTTGGTCCCAGACCAAGAACTCCAGTCATATACTGGGGGCCCTTACAGGGTCTTTTGCTGCTTGGTCCCAGACCAAGAACCCCAGTCATCTATTGGGGGCCCTTACAAGGGTCTTTTGCTATGGCACTAACTGTTTGGTCCCAGACCAAGAACCCCAGGAGTGCACTGGGGGCCCTAGATCTCTACTAGGGTCTTTGCCATCCTCTCGGAGAATGGTTCTTGTAGTTGCTTTAAATTCAAAAGCTAGCCTCAGGGTGGTCACTTAAGACCTCTCGTTGGAGAATGTCTTCTGATGCTGCTATTTTCAACACCACGGGAATCTCAAAGTTAAACCTATGAGAGTATTGGCTATTATATATATGGTGATGTACAATTGATGATCTCGACCCTCAACAACTTCTTCTATTGTATAGGGAAGGCCTTTTTCTACTTTTTCATCTCTGCTATATGCTGATATTTACTTTTTTTCCAGGTAACATATCCTGGAGAAAGCCCCTAGGCACTTCCCCTCATTGCGAGGATGGTGCCCATGGTAAACCCTAGATTCTTCAGGGCACAAGGCTAGGTCAACAACATGGCTTAAAGCCATTACAACAATATACTGGTTATGAGCTTTGTTATCCCCGATATCTAGGGATAACTAGGAGATCATGTCTTGAGGCCCACATGGTCCTAGACATGGAGTACCGAGAGAGGGATTGACTTGAGCATGGCCCTGGAGGGCCCATCTCTCTTCTTCTTCGTCAGATTTGTCCTGTCAGCAGTAGTAGTTTCTATCACCACCGACCTGGGCCTGCATCGGAGAGGACTCTTGCTCCATGAGGTAATTGGTCCAAGGTATCATGGTATGTGTCATATTTGATTGTTATAACCTTCTTATATATGCATTTCCAGGTAACATATCCTCGAGAAACCCTCTAGGCACTTCCCCTCATTATGGGGATGGTGCCTCCATGGTAAACCCTAGATTCTTCGGGGCACAAGGCTATCAACAACATGGCTTAAAGCCATTACAACAATATACCTGTTATGAGCTTCTGCTATATCCCCCTGATATCTAGGGATAACTAGATCATGTCTTGAGGCCCACATGGTCCTAGACATGGAGTACCGAGAGGGATTGACTTGAGTATTGTAGACTCGAGGGCTCCATCTCTCTCTTCTTCTTCACGATTTGTCCTCACGTTAGTAGGGGTATTTCTACCACCACCGACTGGCTCCGTGATCGGAGAGGACTCTTGCTCCATGAGGTAAATTGTCCAGTTATCATGGTATAAAATACATTTGATTGTTAAAACCTTCTTATATATGCATTAGGTTCCTTTATTTCCTATGACCCGCTTGGATCTTATACTAACCATACACTCTGACCATTGTTGGGGTGATTGGATTAGTAACTTTATTAATCACCGATATTCATGGCTCTTTGGTTAGCCACCAAAGGGGATTTCCGGTGAGCCATCGTCCGGCCCCACCATCTTATCATATTTACATCTTATACCCTCACATCCATCCCATTCCTGGTCCGCCATTAAATGACCTTGAGGGTTGGCATCTTGTTCATAGCTAAAGTACAAAGGCCCAGTGGGTACAAGCAACGGGTAAAAGATGTTTTCATAGGAAATAAAACTCCAGAGATGTTTTGCCTAGGGATTCCCGAGAAGGAAGTAAAAGGCCCCTCGATAAGAAACCAAAGGGACCCTAAGAAAAATAATAAAACAAGACCTAACCAAGAGGATGGGAGGTCTCATCAATGAAATAATCTATCAGCATGTTCACAAGATGCAGCAAGATGACATTGCCACCATTCGGGTCAGTCACCAAGCTGTATAAGTGCTGGACCTTGGTTGCATGGCAAAAGTGAAAGGGGGGTCTCATCAATGCAGCCACTTTATCATTTCGCTAAGATACTAGTAACGCTGTTAGCACTGGCCACCAAGCCAAGGTAGTGTCCTCCTCGGGTCAGGCCTTGAAGTAAAAGAAAGAAAAGCTATAAAAGAAAAAATGAAGGCAATAAAGGGCTTGGAAAATTGCATCCATGATCTGGCATGTACTCTCATTCCTACAGGCACCCACACACAGACAACACCGCCTTTGGTCTTACTTCCAGGACTGGACATCCTAAAACCATATATCACCATGAAACATGGCTTGAATGATCTTCCGAGAAAACTTTTCATCTCTTGTGGGTATTAGCCCAATAGGTTGTTCTCACGGCTCTTAGCTATGTATAGTAGATCTCATAGGTATCTTTTGAGCTCTTAGATGATGTGTGTTAGGGATTTCTACATATTTGATAACTTTAATGATGAAATATGATTTACATTGCTATGATTCTAGGACCATGAGCCCATGGAGGGCGAGTTTTTTTGATGTGCAGGACCAATACCCGACAGCCTCGAGACCTAAGACACATGGGGAGATGATTAACTCGACCTCCATAGTCAAGAGCCCATCGATGGTTACCGGGATGGTCGAGGGATGACAATGTCATGATGAGCCCTTGCATGAAGAAGATGAAGGACTATTTCACCGGACACTTAAGTAGATCGACCTGGGGGGATCAACACTCCTGCATGAGATGATGGCTTTGATGGGATGGTGACGCCACCCGTAAGGGCCGGACGCTCGAGGATGTGGCAAAGGTGCTTGACCATTTGGCACGTGCAGCAGGTTGCTAGAGCCCCAGAGGGGCCAACGCTTGCCTCTGGATGTCGATGATGCCCAAAAAGGGCCAATCGCCTCGAGGGGCCTGACACTTCCTTTGTAGCTCTTACTTTGACATTTTAGCATTTAATGTGACAAATAGTGGAATATTGTTAAGTCAACCTTGTTCTACCGCTTTTAATGACCTATTTTGTAATTCAAGGTCATTTGATGATATAAATTGAGGACGTTACCCTCATTTTGTGATAAACACAACTCACTCTCTTGTGAGAGACTCTTTAGTCTTTGTCTTGTTATTGGCTCTTGAGTCTGAGGGGCTTACACCCTTGAAGAATATCTTTGACATGCATATGGTGTTTCTTTTATCATTGGAAGGTGTTACAACTAGGGTTTGATAAGCTCTTCATGAATTTGTAAGTGTATTTTGCATACAAAACTTCTACTGAATGGTTGTAGGTTTATTATCTTACATGTATGGTTACATTGTTATTATTATGCTTAATCATTGAACCCTAGGGAGCAAGTACACAAGTAGGTCCTCATATGTCCCCATGATAAAAGCTTGATTAACCATTTGATTAAGAAGGATAGAGCCTAGCCATTGCTACACCAGTTCTTCTTTTCCGAAGTTAGATTTGAAGCATAGATTGGAAGAGGACGCCCTAGGCCTAATTGACTTTACACCCAGGGTTTGACTCTTAGGTTTGAAAAATCCTTGGCCCCAAACAACACTTCTTCTTTTCAGCCCTAGATTTATGTTTTAAAGCTAGTCAAGCGGCCAAAGAAGCCCTTTAAGGAAAGAGGAGGAGCATGAGGCCTAGCTTAAGCTACACCGAATGAGCCTCCTCCCCTTAGGGTTTTGACTTGTTGGCCCTTGCCATTGCAGCATCCATACTTCCAACTCCGTCCTTAGGTTTAAATCTTTCAAAACCTTTAGTCATTTCGACTCCATTTACCCAAGGTAATCGTAAACTTACAACGCTGTTTCCTTTGATGTTCAAAACAATCATTCAAACTTTCTAAATTGAACCCTAACTAACCCTATCGACTTTTATCTTTCTAACCCTAACCTTGATGACGCCTTGCCTCTTTTAAACTTCTGCTTCCGATTTAAAATTATGCTAGGTCATCCATTCATAGATATTGAAGTGTAGATGAATTTCCATTGGTTAATTAGCAAAAACGCTTCACTTTATTGTCTATCAAAATCCACCTAGATTAGGGTCGGACTGCCAACCTTTGTAGCATAGTGACGCAGCAAGCAACAATATTTATATATGAGCACATTTATTGCGTTGTGATAATAGAAGGATTGATTTTATACATTGAATGAAGTACCTTTTGTATTTATTGAAGAAGTAATATAAGCCATTGTCATTGTTTGCAATCATTGACTTCGTCAATAATTACATTTATCATTGCTCATATATATTGAAGATAGTCATTAGCAATTGAAGTACTAACCACTGCTTGCATATTTCAGTTTTATTTGCCTTGTCTCGCAAACAGGTGCCCTTTTCAGTGGGATACCTTCATTTTTGACTATCTCTTTGGGCAGTAATCTGTGAAAGGAAACCCTCATCTTGATCTTTTAAACCTTAAGACCTTTCAGAACCCCAGATTACTAGGGACGTCTCCCTTGGGATTAGCCACCCTAAATAGAAAGAGCTCCCCATCGAGGTGACAGTGGGTGGGGAAGCTCCTGTTACGCCAGTTTGACTCTTACCTTCAAGCTATTAAACCTTTTCTACAAACTGAGCGATAACAAGCTCAACATGTCACTTACGGGAATAGAACCTGGGTGGGAAGGATAACACTCCATCCCACAACCACTTGAGCTAGACCCAATTGACATATGCCGATAAGTACTTATCTAATATATGAAGATAAATTTTATTTTACTCATATTGTCATCTATATTCCAATTTTCATTGTGTTTGAATGATGAAATACATGAGTACATATATTTTCAATATAAACAAAATATTTTTTTATTAATATTTCACATAATGGACATGCCTACTTTGTCTCAACCATACCTAGAGGCAGTGTCCATATTTTGTTGTACAATTTATTGGATAAACATAGACTACTTGCAACTGCTTATGAACCACATTACGAATACATGCATTTGATATAATAACCAAATTCTAAGAGGACAATGACTTTTCTCTTGACTCTATTGATTATTTTGTCTAGTACAAAATATCCTCGCATCTAGATGAAATGCACCTAGAGCTTAAATTACAGATGAGGGCATTATCTCTCTTATTATATCTATTTGACTAAAAAATGACCCGTGAGTTGAACAATATACGACCATGCACACTAAAAACATCGTGATAGGAGATTTAACCTTCTTGGGGCATCCATCACTTTGTTGCTTTAGTTGTCAATTTTGCTGCTTCCCCTATTGAGCATGTTCTTCCTCCACTCATTGCTTGAACTTTCCATGGGAGTATTTGAATCGTTGAGCTTCGAGCTTCCATATGTTTTGCAAGACTTCAATCCTCCATCAAGATCTTCATCTTTGGGATGCTTAGGGATCCAATTCCACTCATCCAACTTCCCCTCCAAATTCTTTACTATAGCTTCCAAATTTCGGGTTTTCATGCTTTGTTTTCTCAATTTGATCACCACCTTCTTGAATGCAACCATCTATTTAAGTCTAGCATGCAACTCTAAGTCTTGACATTGCTTCATACCGTAGATTTTTTTCTTAAGTTGCATCGGTCTATCTTTTAACACATCCACCTCCTTCACCAATATGATAGCTTGGGTTCTATGCTTTTTGGGCGTTGTTACCCCTTGAAAATGCATGGTTCATTTTCATTTTCATGGGTATTTCTTCTCTCATCAAGCATAACAAAAGACCCTTGGAGTTCAATAACATATACAAGTTGATAGAGACTCTTTGGAGGCGCATTGAAACAAGAGATTGTATTCTAGCACAGTTGGTACAATTGAGGAAGGGATCCCTATAATAGGAATGCCCTACCATATTAGGGGTCTAGAGCATGATTTATGGTGAGTTAAGGGGTCAAATACAACCAAAAGTAGGAATTCCTTACACATGAGAGAGCAAACGCCCTATCTTGGAGGATGCCTGGAACTTAATTGGTGGTAAGGAAAGAGGCTAGAGAAAGAACGCCCTAGCTTGGATGAGGCCATGTGGCAGTGGAAGCACTTGTTTGGTCAAAGGAGGTCACTTGATGAGGAGCATTCCAATTCAAGGGAGCATTTTTGTTGCTTGATCATGAGTCTAACTCCTTGCAGGAAGGATGGTTTGTGCAAGAAGCCATTTAAAGCATATTAAAGTAACTTTATGGATTCCAAAGTATACTTGGCTTGTGGCATGAAGGTGCCACTATCTCTTTGTAATTCCAAAGAAGTAGTGCAACTCTCAAAGATTTGTCATCTCAATCTTTGCAATTATTTATGACTTAAATTGTTGGAAAAACTATGGAATATTTCCATTATATATCAAATCATCAACATAGAGTACCACAACGAGAATGTCTTGTCTTGACTGCATAGTATACAAGTTGGGTTTTAATGGACTCTTCACAAGTACTATGTCTTGGAAGTATGTATCAATCATTGAATACCACGCCTTGGGTGCTTGTTTAAGACTATACACGACCTTCTACATGTAGACAGATTCCTCTTTCCCTAGCACCTAAAATGTCCAGCTCTGGCCCCCGGGGTGTAGATCAGTTAGTGATGGAGTGCACTATTAAGGCACTCCATTATGTGAGGTCACTGGATCGAAACCTCGACTTACCTTGTGTGTTGTGTAAGGGGCAGCGTGGGCACGCAATTACAAGCCCTGCCTAGTTACCGATTCCGCCAGCCAAAAAAAAAATGTCCATCTTTGTTATCTCGGTGTAGTCAATGGGGTCAAGTAAGTGGATAAGGAGAGTGATGAGAGGCCATGTCGCAATTGATGGATGGAGCTAGTTATATACTTCCTGATGTGAGGGAATAACCCCTTTATATGTCACATTAGTCAATCCACCGACGATTGCCTTTAGTATTTCCACATATATGTTTAGAGAATGSAGCTTCAACTAATCATCCCATGAGCGTGGGAGGACATGATTTATTATAGTGCCCATGTTAGTGAGGAAACTTCGAATGGGTCTTTTGCTGTGGAGGCCCTCCTGTAAGTAATATTCCAACTCTTATATTTGTTGGTGTAGGTATCAACATCCATGGAAACAGATGTTCGATCTCTGACTCCCAACAATTCCAAGGCTTCGACTAGGATCTTGTTTCTGAATTGCTCCATTGTTTCTGCTATCCTATTCCTCAGCTCCACCTCCTTTCTGGTTTCCTCCAAATATTTCCTTATCTGCATATGTAGCCCATAAAACTCAAGGTAATATTGCAGATGGTTCCTGAGTTTTGGGATGTCATTTGCCACATACCCCCAAACTGTGCTCTTGAGGGTTTTCGTTGTTTTTAACAATTTGACCTTTGCCAAAGGCTCCTCGTACCCGGTCCTACATGTGTCTCTCTCTTATATCATTACTACCACATGCTTCTTCTCTATCTCCTCTAGCTTTTGTCCCTTCTTCTTCAAATCTTAGTTTTGCTTGTCAGTTAGGCTTTGGGCGATGGTTGTTTGGAGAAAGATTTCCCGGTGTTTAGCATTCCATTCCACTTCTTTGAGGAGTTGATAAACCCTTTGGTGTAATTGTGCCTCGGTTTCACCCACAGTCTTCATGCCACTTCCATATAAGGCGAGGGCCTTATTCATGCCTACCTATGTGACCTCGTACTGGAGGTTCTCAATCTTTTCATTTGCCTCATCCAATTGCAAAGATAGGTCTATAGCCTTACTTTGTTAAGCTTTCAACCCTAGTCGTCTAAGCTGAACTGGATCTTATACAACCCTTTGAAGCATTATCCCCTACATTTGCCATTGAATCTGCCTGCTTTAGCATCCATTCCCATTCCATAGTTGATCAATCCATGGACCCGACCATCTACGTTGGGGAACCTCAGTGTACCATATTTTCCACTGGAACAAATCTCCCTTCTCCCTCCACCTCAGCATGCAAATTAGATCTATGCGCATGGAGGTGGGTAAGAGCATGTATCGAAACTTGTAGCATGTAAAGAAATGAGGATCTAGGGAAATTTAAGAGCTTCTTCAAGTCAAGTAAAGGCTCAAGAGGATCCCCAAACACTAAAAATAAAAAAAAGTCTAGGGCTGTTGTAAAACTTAGAAAAAAGACATTAAATTACAACACTAAAGTAAGTTATTACAGCAGCAAATAAAATAGCCCTTTGACATGCAGTAATTCAATGAATAAAGAGGGCTAAACAAGGAGTTAAATTAGGGTTTCATTAACCAACAAAATAAGAAAATTGAAGAGCATATAACAGCCCTAAAACCCTAGATGTTTTTCCTTAGAAGGCTGTAATAACCCTCTAGAAATATAAATTAGGGTTTTAACAATATATATTAGGTCAACAATAAGCCAAGATGCCAAAACGTTTTAGTCTCTTATGGCTGATAATGAAAATTTGCCGTAATAAAACCCTAAATTATCCCTAAAACATCAAAGAGAGTATAATTTTCAGAATTATATGATTGACTATTGGGAAAGTGACTAGTGCCTACTATTTTTTTTGGGCATATGGGGTCAATTAAGTATCCCTTTGGAGAGAATTTTCAGAATTAAATGATTGACTATTGGGAGAGTGACTAGTGCCTATTATTTTTTTTGGGCATATGGGGTCAATTAAGGATCCCTTTGGAGAGAAATGAGTGGATTTCGAGGATGATGCCTAGAGGTTGTTCACTACTAACCCTAAGAAGATCCTCCTAAAATGTTAAAGGACAATTCAAGGGAAGGTTCTTCACTAGAAACCTTCCAAGAGTTTTGATAAGAAGGGTTTGTTCAAGAATAATCCAATAGAATGCTTAACCAACACTAGAGAAACAACATTGCACTTAAATGCATTCATAAACACAACCACAAGATGGAAATAGACCACTTACTTGAGAAATATTTCATCCATCAAAACCCTAGCAATGAATATCTATGTAGTAGTTAAGCATCCACATGCATATCTCCTCCAAAAGATTGCTCTAACTAGCCATCTATAGCATTCTTCATAAGAGAAAATGTAGAAGTAGACAAATAGTGATCTATCTCCGCAATTACCAATGATTTACAAGTGAGAAGTGCTTCTCTTATTTATACGAGAGATCTAGCACCCTTCTCACACAATAGAAGCCCTAAAAACATAAAATAATGCTTTTATCTCTTTCAAACCCTAGAGATAAGGCAACATAACATAAAATATCCATGATACATGAGCGGATAGGTCCCTAAGACCCCAAATGATGCCTCCAAGATGAAGTAAAGTAGCTCAAATATCAAAGTCCCTCAAAAGAGTGCTCTAGATCTCAGATGTGTGGCACGTGTTGTCTCATGAAGGGGACGAATCACTCCAAAGTGGTGAATAGGGGTTCAAAAGTGAAATGTTTCCATGAAAGGGTGTAACGTTTCATCTCCAAAAGGTGTCTCATGCCTCCAAAGGGTGTGACGTGTCTCTTCAAAAGGTGCCATATCATCATCAAGAAGCCTAAACATCACATCAAGATGCCCCATCATCATAAATGTGCAATGTCCTATCATCAATGGAAAGGTGCCACATCATCTGTCCAAGTCCAATGCCCTCAAGGAATGGTCCAACGTCCTCAAGTGGAGGTTGAATGATCTCAATCAAGTGGTGGGGACGACCTCCATAGAAGTGTGCTAGTAGCCCCTCAATATCCTCCAAAGGATCCAAGTGTCAACCAATCATGTGGTCATGTGCGATCTATCATCTGAGGAGGGGCTTATGTGGTCCAATGCATCATGAAGATCGGAGGCAAGGTACACAATCCAAACACAACATATAAAGTGAGTCATGTCAATGCAAAATCCATCAGATATATCTCATAAAGTATGCTCTTCAAACTTCACACTAGCTTACAAAGTTGTACAATTTGCCAAGTTTAGGTATGGGAGGATCATTATTACCCCCTACTACCCCCCCATGCCTAGGGGTAAGTAGAGGAGATCATGTCTCATGGCCCACAATGAGGACAATAATCCTGACCATGACGATGATCAACATGTCCACAGATAGCAGTGAACAATACCCCTTAGATTGCCTATTCTACTTCAGATTAGCCGAGCTCATCACATCCAATCAATTCAGTGTATGGGAGATGGTAAGCCAATGTCACCATGAGGTATGTTAGCCCTTTTTTCCATATGAGGTGTTGTGCTTAATTTACTAGGCATGTGAATGAGGATCATTGGTTGAAGTTGGATAATGGATCACTAGCCTAAGAAATTATGTTCGTTTCCTTGTTTCACCTTGGTGGCCATCGTCTATGCCCTAGTCCTGTGTTGTCACTGCCCAGAGAAAAGGGTAACTACTGGGGGGCCCTCACAAGGGTAATGTTCCGTTTCCCCACCATACTTAACACTTTCTATCCTGGAGCTTGTCACAGTGCACTAAACTTAGGTAATGGGTCATGGTCCATTCTCTCATGAGAAAAGGGGTAGAAGGCCCAGAGGTTGATTGCAACTGCTAAGCAAAAGAAGAATAAAGAAAGAATAATGCTAAAGAAAGAAAGAGAAAATAACAAAGGACTCTCAGAAGCCAGTCCATACTTGAGCTCTACCCTTTTCGTGTTCACCCCAGTCCCAAGCAGTGATGCTATAGCTTGAAACCTTATAAAGGGGACTTGCAAATATGATAAGAGGACATTAAAAAGACAAATTAAGGGGTTTGGAAAAATGTAGCGCTTAGAAACTTGTAACTCAAGAGCAACCACACCCTCTGCAAAGGCGCTCATAGAAATGGACTCAATGACACAATAAGCCATGAAGTAAGCTCGACATGTACCACTTTCACACTTACTCTTGAAGGGTTCTTTTATTTCACTGCTTCCCCCCGGACATATCCCTCTACTTGGGTCTTTTCTTTCACTGTTTTGGTTGGCACACCTAATAGGGTCAGATGAAGGTCCTCCCATATTCAAACTTATCAACTTACATAAAATTCCGAGCTAATGTGAAATTTGAAGGGGATACCTGATGTGAATTATTCATGTGGCTTATATCTTAAGTAGAAACTTACTTTGCATGATTCAAGGACTGGTATATCTTATGAACATTGGCTTTACTTGATTTCATATTTTGTTTTGATCTAGATTCCCCTGATGTGGTGGTTTGAAGGACACCCCAGGTTTTCACCTAGGACGTTGTGCCTCTATTGTAGGATATGGCACGTGTGATGTAGAGCATCGAGTCACCCAATGGCTTGACACATTCAGACATTGGCTCTCACATCTTCAGGACCTTGGGCTATGGACAAATAGACTTGATTTTGATAGATATGGTCATGGTGGCATAGAGATGGGCAAAAATCGCACACCATGGGCTCTACACCACATAGACGATCATGCATTGAATGGAGGACGTTGCACAAGGAGATGATTGGAGGACACACAAAGATGACATACACTCCTCTCCACCTTGGACGTTGGCCCTTGTTTGATGATGACGTCACACATTAGGGTTTGACGATGATGGGGCTTGTTTGCCATTTGGGGCACCATTGATGATGTGACATGACCATGGATGAGGAGATGCGCCTCCTACCTCGATTACACCATGAGATGATGACACATGGCTTTGGAAGGCCTTCACACACCCTCTTGGAGCATGACATCAACACACATGTGACCTAGGAGGGCATTGTTATATTGTTTTAGCATAATTTATCATTTGTAAAGGCAATTTGAGGGGTCGTCCCCACTTATATTATGGATTATTGACATTTTACTTGACTTTGTGGACAATTGAGCACTAGGTTTCCTTATAAATAAGGCTAACGCTCCAACTCTTTTTTCATCATCACTTCTCCCCCCACACAATTGAGGAGGAGCTCTAGAAAAGTTCTCTCTCTTTTCTTCTCGTCTCTTGGATCTCATGTGCAACTTTTGAAGAAGGATTGTTTGTGGATGCTTTACTTTCTTGGATGATCTCTTGTTGCAACTAGGTTTTCTCTTGGCATAGCGACTTGGATAAGTAAGTGATTTGCTCTAAGTTTATGTGTTTTCTCATGGTATAATTGTTAATTGCCATCTCGTTGCATGTTACTTTGTCCTAGTAAAACCCTAGGAAGGAGACATAAGTCATCTCTCCTTTAATACTTTTGTTTGTCCAAGATTGGTGAAGGCATTAAGAGACCTAGTCTCCTGCTAAGATTCAAAGGCTTAGGGCTCAATAGGCTTTGCACCTTAAGGTTTTGATCTTAGTCATTTGATCCTTGACCTAGGTCATCTAGAAGAGGGAAAACAACATCTAGGGGCCAAGAGGCTTTGCACCCTAGAAATTGTTTTCTTGAAGGTTTGATTCCTAAGACCCAAGAGGCTTTGCACCTTAGGGTAAAGATCTCATTCTTCTTGATTGTCTAAGTCTCTCTTTAAGTGTTTCATGCTTGATTCCATTTGCCCCAGAAAAGACAACGACACTAGTCTAGAACTCTCCTTGTGGTGAAAACATTCTTAGAATTAGCATTCTCTCTCCTAAAGCAGTTTGAGTAACCTTACTAACTCTAACCCTAGCAAACAAATGATATTTATTGATGCTGTTATAAAGATTTACTTTGATTTCTGCATACTTACTTGGAATAGTGGCTAAAGATACTCAGAATTCAGATCTAGAAATTGGTTGTTGTTGCACATGTTGAAGGCTTAATTTATATGCTAAATTGCTATATTTTTGGGCACTTTTTCCTATTGTCATTACAAAAGATTAATTGCTGATATACATTGTCTTACTGCTGTAATTTGCGATAGCAATTGGTTTATTTGCTTATCTAGTGTCTAAGAGGTCATTAATGAGTTATATAACTTGGTAATTGTCTATATTATGCTTTGGATTGTTTATTGTCTCGTACAGGTGAACCAATTACCTTGTTACCTTCCTTACCTCTCCTAGACCTAGATCTAACATTTAGGTGACCAAGATAGGGGGATGTAGGCTCGGCTAGTCTTGCTATTTGATCCCTTGAGGTCACTAGGGAAGCCTCCCTTGTGTTGGACCTTCTTCCATCACTAAAACAAGAGAAGTGTCTACTTAGGTGGCAGTGGTAGAAACTTCCAATTGTTACATAGGATTGTGATCTTGTGGAGGGCTTTGCATAAATACAAATCTTGTGATAATACCCCCTATTAGGTGTGGTGGTACCCAAGATAAGTAGCATGTCCTAGGGAACCCATCAAGGAGTATGTGCAATGGTATGTGGTATGGATTGGGGTTTACTTCATGAGTGGATTGTCATTGACATACAAGGCCATGTATGATAATCATCCTCATGAGCGCCTTTGTAGAGGGAGGACTTAGGCAATGATGTACCCTTTCCTTGGCATTATGTCGTTCCAAATCCTTGTTTTCCTTTTTCTTTATAACTTTAATCTTTTTTAGCTTTTGAAATTTGATTTGCTAAGTCCTTTTGTCAAGTATGCATTCATTGCATAGGACTTGGGGTGATGGTCTCTTAGTGAGGGGGTAGAGCTCATGCTTCATTTCTTTCTTGATTTTTCATACTTTGCTTTTCTTGTTTGTTTCTTTGCCCTGCATTGTGAATTAAGGCTTTTGCTCTTTCTATATCATTTTTATAAAGCTGCATCAACCTCGAGCATTCAAGCCCCTTCTTCTCATGGGATTATGAAGCATAGGCCTTTTTGGGATACATGTAACAACCAACCCAAAAGAAAAGAAAACAGATAAAGCATAGATGGAATATGTTATTCATGGTAAGGGATATGGACACGTTACCCCCTATTAAGGCCCCCTGTAGTACAACTTTGCCCAAGACTTGACTAGGAGATGATGATGAGCACCAAGGTGAAACAAGTAAAAAAGTATAAATTCAAAGCATCATGATTCATTATCCGATTCAACCCATGATCACCATTTTCATGCCCCAAACTTTGACATTATCACTTGATATGAATTGGCGAAACAATATACCTCAATGTGTAATGCACCATGTCATCTAAGTGAGCTGGGCTGAGCATGCAATGGAAGGCATCTGTGGGCAACTGTCTGTGGAGAGTCCAAAATGGCATCATTGGAATTGTTGTCTGAAATGTGGATCATGGAGAAAAAATATCCTCTAGTTACCYCTAGAAGTGGGGGGATAACAATTATAAAGGCACTATTGATTTCCTGTCAAACCCAACACATGACTAACAATCCATTGCTAGTCATGGAGACTACCACTAGTGTTGGAGATGATTGCCAACTAGATGGATAATCAGTGTGTTGGTGGACAAACATTCTCCAGGTGGAGAATGGTCCAGGCAAAACAAATTGCTAGTGGACAAACATTGTCCTTGTGGAGAATGGTCTAGGTTGATAGATTGCTGACGTATCATGGACTGGTATTTTCCTAAGGCACAGATTGTGGCCCGATTAGGAAAATGGTTCAGGACCGATATTCTCTCGAGGCACAATTATTGTCTYGATTAGGTTGAATAGTCCGCCCCCTAAGGACATTACGTCTCGATTAGGGTGGTTGATACGAGATCGATATTTTCTAATGCATATGGGTAGAGATTGATCTCTATGGTACATATGCCCTGATTAGAAAATAGTTCGAGACTGACATTCTTGTAGGAATGGTCTCTATAGCCCATGGCGTGGCTTTCAGCATCTGGGAGGACTGACATTCTTCTAGGATGTAGGTTCGGATTAGAAGAATGGTCCTTGTAGCCCATTGCGTGGCTTTCAACATCTGTTGGGACAACTATTCTTCTAGGATGTATGTCCGGATTAGAAGAATGGTCCCTGCATCACTTTGTTGAGTGTGTGACTCATGCGAGACACTCTGCTGAGTGCGTTGAGTTCAACACATGACTTATTCAACATCATGCCCGATTACTCAAATGGAGTATGGCCTCGAGAGATGATGCAAACGATGATGTATGTTGATGCCAGGATGCTATCAGACGATACTGATAGTGATGATGATGCTCGTGACTTGATCTACGTGAACATGAGATACCCTGTGTGGCTATGCTGATGCTACCGACAGAATGGTCTGTGTGTGCTCAAGACCATTACCGTTAATACCTCCCTAGCTTGGAGGGAGTGTTGATGTTACGGTAGCTGCGGGAGGTATTAACCTCCACGTGTAATCTTTGACTAGAATGGAATATTTCGGAAGCAAGGGAAACCCTAAACAAATGTGTGAAAACCCTAGAAGACAAGTCGACCTAGTAGAATAAATAATATTAGAATATTATCTTCCAGAAAGACAAGTCGGCTCCACAGGAAAAAGATAAACAAAAAATATAATTACCAGAAAGTTCGGTCGACCCAGCCAGAAAATTCATTGGACAGATTAATATAAATAGAGGACATTTTAGCTCATTTGTACACCCAGTCAGAGTGCAAGTCTTGTGGAGAGCTGCAACTGGAAGGAGGAATAAGGGCGTATGGTCATCTCTTCGTCTTGATCTCTCTCCATGTGATATTCTTGGTGATATTCTTGGTGAAACTCTTGGTGATATTCTTGGTAATACTCTTGGTGATATTCTTGCTAAGTATGGCACAAGTTTGAGAGAGTAGTGTAGCTGCAATTGTTGCAGTTGTGTATGGTACTTGTTCTATGGATATGGAGACTCTCTCTCTTGTGTGCTACCCTTGGAGAAGTAGCGCTCTACTTGTCTTGAGTTGTTGCTGTAGTTAGCAACTAGGGTTTATCTGTTGATTCTAGTATGGCTTTCCAGAATAATTCTGTCAAAGGTTAAGGTGCTCAAGGGTGGCCTTGTGCCTATGGTTGGGTGACAATATAGTGATATTGTCTATGGTAAAATGAGCATATCAATTATTTTAACACATATACCGTTGGAAAGGTCTCGGAATAAGCTTTCCAACCATGTGACTTGTGCTTCCATTTAAGTTAGTTATGTAGGGTAAAAATTCCCTCAAAGATAGGGTATCTAAATTGACCATAAATAATACTTTCAACAATCTCCATCTTGCAATATTTATCTTGGACATCTGTAGGCTTCTTCACTTGACTTTAGGGGATTCTTCACTTGGTTTTAGGGCTTCTTCAAAGCGTCTTCTCGTGAGGGCCATGCTTAAAGCTACGCCATAAGGGGACCACTTTGGAGACTCCTTCAAGTAAACCCATAGGCTTCTTCATGCTGATCACCAATGACTGAATTTGACATCAATGACAACATCATTCAATAACTGCTCCCTTTGAACTGGAAGACCCTCCTGCTACCTTTGTTGCACTCTAATCTGATAACCTGCTCTCCTCATCCATTAATGTGTCATACCAATTGACAGTCTTGGATGAAACCACTCGTCCACTAGACTCAACCACTGACACGGATGCCTGTTCCAAGATCCCCTTGGACCTCACTACAGGATGTCCCAACACCCTGTACAACATACCATTCCTGATGCCAAGCCTCACTGTTGCATCCAAGGGTGCTCCCTCTGAATGGTCAAAGGGATCTCTTTTGCACAAAGAGGTCGCATCCATTGAAGAATACTTGATAGATTTCAAAGTATCATGGGCCAAAACAGGATGTACCATCATGTCAGATGGATGGAGTGATGGAAGGAACCGTACTATCATAAATTTCCTTGTCT
>SNQJ01S0105826.1:0-19965 GCA_010110895.2 Picea sitchensis | reverse complement strand
TAAAAACTTTGGTTAAAGATGGATATGTTGTCAATGAAATTGAAAATGCTATACCTCTTGCACTGGGAACATGGAATTAAATTAACCTATCACTGAATCCATTACATAAAGGATCAACTATTGTTTAAGCCATTAAAGTAATTTTTTTATTAAAATGTATAACGTTGTTGTGATCCATGTTAAGGAATCGAATTCACAAGAGTTGACATTTGGCTTGGTATAATATAATAAGGCATAGTGACTTTGTATAACAAGTGCCGTTGCAGTGGTGATGTCCCTACTTAAATTTGTTTAGCTTTTTTCATGTTTTTGTAAACATGTAGGCTTATGTGCGAAAAGAAAGCATCTATAACTGGATTGGATATAGAGAGATGCATGTTTTTGTTGTAAATAGGTAGTCTTATGTGTGAAATGAAAGCATTTATAACTGGATAGGATATAAAGAGTAGGAGGGGTAGTAATCACGATATATCATGCCCGATAGTATGATGCATCCGAGATATAGAATCGCGCATGAGATGTCAAACAATAAAATTCATTAACCTTCAATATAACTTTGGTGATGTTTGTTTGCATAACTTTAATGGGTGGAACAGTCACGTTTGTTTAGCTGTTACATTACAAATTCAATATAAAATCTTACCTCCGAATTTAAATTTTGTGATAAAGTAATCTAAGTGATCCCTGGACCAATCAAACAATAATTGTAACATGGACCTCAAATATCATTAAGCCAAACATTGGATAAATAATGGAATTGCACATAAACAATGAAGTAGATTTGTAAAGAAGAATTGGTGAGATAGAAATCAATGGTTTTTTGTTGTTTCATAGAATTGCAGAATTGAAAGTGAAATGGTTTTGATGAAGGAATTACTCTAATAGATCTCAATGACCATAAAAACACCCTTTTCCAAGCCGAAAATAGTAGAGTCAAATACATCAAAATACAAAAAAGATTGAAGTAGGCTTTGGACGGATACACACGAAAATTCGGGGCACTTGGAGTGGGACTACAATGTTCGCGAGATCATGGGATCAAATGAAACAGGCATAGGGCCCTCTAGTCTAACGACATCCGTAGTGTCAAACGTATTGCATGTGTATACAAATTTGTTTTCAGAGATTCCAAACTTATAATAGTTTTTTAGAGATATAATTGTTTGTTAATTTTTTAAATAGTTTCCTTGTGACTTATTTCACAAGGAAAATATAGAAATTTGATGTTTTCCTATAATTTTTAAATAATCGACATATATTGAAAAGGATCCACATATATTGAAAAATGTGGTGCATGAGCATATTGAGGTCTATATATTAAGGTCTATATATTAGAAAAATATAGTATCCCAAATATTTTTTAAAAAGTGTTGCATTATCGGATATTGAGGTYTCTATATTAACAAGGGAGGTTGTAGAGCAACAAGTCCCTGCCGAGAAGGTTGAATGGATTTGACTAAGAACCTATAAAAGAATCAGATACGTTGGATTAGCTACCCAGATAGTGTGTTTCTAAAAGAATCAGATACGTTGGATTGGCTACCCAGATAGTGCGTTGGATCAACTATACCTATAGGAAAAATTCGTTAATAAACCTTCTGAATCATTCGTTAAGCCTGTGAGCTACGTAACTAGCGACCAACCCTGTAATTTATTGTTTCTTAGTCGAGCCTGGAATAACAATGTGTTCTATCTGATCTGAAAGTACCTTTTAAGCCCTTCTGCTTATTTTGAAGGCATACTCATTCTACCTCTTGTTTCTCAGTGATTCTGAATTTGTATGGTTCATGTTTTTCCAGATAGAAAAAAACAAAAGCAATAACAAACCTGACGACATGATGCTCGTTTTACAGGTCTGTGAAATGACCTTACTGAATTTTCTTATTAGAGATTAAAGAAATAGCAGTAGGCAGTGCTACCTCTGGGATCCTGTACAATTGTCTACCCAAAGTAATAATAACACTACGGGGTCTAGACTCATACACAACATGATGCTTCCACAAATATGGTTGTCCTAAAATAACATCACAAAATTCAAGGGGAGAAATATCACACAATACCTCATCTTTGAAAGGCTTGATGTCATAGGGCAGAAGACACTGTTGGTTGACACATAGATCTCTTCCTTGGCGAAGCCAACCGATGGTGTAGGGTTGCGGGTGCAGTGTCATTGGCAGGTCCAGCCGCTTGATGACCTCTGCTCAAATTAGGTTCTTCTGATTACCACTGTCGACAATGAAATGAATCAGAGCCCCCTTGACCCACATCTGCGAATGAAAGAGGAATTCCGCTTCCTCTGGTTCTTTTGGTTCGCTTGGCCAGAATTTGGTGGTAGTGACAGTGGCACTAGGTTCAACATCGATAATATTCTTCCCTCCTTCAGGATTTGAATCAGAATTAGAATTGACCTATGACTCATAAGCCTTTAGCTCGTCCATGAGGGACTGCTTGGAGTGTCATTCTTCAGTGTTGTGCCAAGGAATCATTCGTTAAGCCCATGAGCTACGGAACTAGTGACTAGCCTTGTAATTTATTGTTTCTTAGTCGAGCCTGGAATAACAATGTGTTCTATCTGATCTGAAAGTACCTTTGTAGCCCTTCTTCTTATTTTGAAGGCATACTCATTCTACCTCATGTTTCTCAGTGATTCTAAATTTGTCTGGTTCATGTTTTTCCAAATAGCAAAAAACAAAAGCAATAACAAACCTGACGACATGATGCTCGTTTTACGGGTCTGTGAAATGACCTTACTGAATTTTCTTATTAGAGATTAAAGAAATAGTAGTAGGCAATGCTACCTCTGGGATCCTGTAAAATTGTATACCCAAAGTAATAATAACACTGCAGGGTCTAGACTCATACACAACATGACGCTTCCACAAATATGGTTGTCCTAAAATAACATCACAAAATTCAAGGGGAGAAATATCACACAATACCTCATCTTTGAAATGCTTGATGCCGTAGRGTAGAAGACACTGTTGGTTGACMCATAGATCTCTTCCTTGGCGAAGCCAACCGATGGTGTAGGGTTGTGGGTGCAATGTCRTTGGYAGGTCCARCCGCTTGATGACCTYTGCTCAAATCAGGTTCTTCTAACTACCACTGTCGACAATGAAATGAATTRGAGCCCCCTTGACCCACATCTACGAATGAAAGAGGAATTCCCTTTCCTCTAATTCTTTTGGTTYGCTTGGCCAGAATTTGGTGGTAGTGACAGTGGCACTAGGTTCAACATCGATAATCTGCTTCCCTCCTTYAGGATTTGACTCGGAATTAGAATTGACCTATGACTCATAAGCCTTTAGCTCGTCCACGAGGGACTGCTTGGAGTGTCATTCTTCGGTGTTGTGCCAAGGAATTTTATGGTACTCACACCATTTTCCYGTGTCCCTCTTCATATTCTCATTGCMCTTCTTGTGTTGCGGCTTGGATTGGTTGTCCTAAGGGTGCCCATATCGACTTGGTCCCTTTCTATGTGGGTTGGGTTTTCCTTTTCCCTGCTTCAACTGTGAGGGGTTTGCAGATCCAAGATCTCATCGTTTCTGCTTAAATTTTTGCTCGATCTTGACAATGTATCTATAATTCGTTCCCAATGAGACAATGTCCAGGAACTCCATTTATGTTTAAATGTATATATGCAAAAAACCGTTGTATTTGAGAACCAGATGATGCTCAAAGTCTTCGATACCCAATTTGGTGCATAAGGTATGGAAAATATTGGTGAAATCTGGCACTGTCTGGTGCCTTTATTGACGTAGGGTGGTCCATCTGGTGTACTGGTCCTCGTAGCTTCCAATAGGTTAGTACTTTTCTTTAATGGTGTCTCGGAATGAATCCCATGTAGGGGCCACCACAAACATTATAGATTCCTCCACGAACCTTTTCTTAGAGTAAGTATCCCACCAATCTTTAACATGGGGAACGACCTTGAGGAGTGCAAAAGTGATCTTTTCCCTATCGAAAAAATTGTGGACCGAAAAATATCCTTCGAGAAGATTCAACCATTTATATACAACATCCGCATCTATCAGTCCTTCAAATAATGGAATATCAAAATTTACTTGTACCTTGAATGGGGCTGCATGGCCACTTGATGAAGATGCTTCTCCTATGGGAAACTGTCGAAGGATCTGCCCAAAGTTGCCCATCATTTGATTCCTTTGTCACGCGAGGGATTCCTCGAGAAACATTTTAATATGATCTCCTACTCCATCATATTTATTTTTTCCCCCATGGGTTGTTGTCAGGATCGACGCAACCAATCTTGTAATGACTCGATTGGTTCGAGTCCCAACTTCTAGTATTCAGATCTTGTTGGGGACATGCACAAAGAAAAATAAATGAAGAGCATACCGCTCTGATACCACTGATTTGGATTTAGGAGAGGAATGAAATGATTAACATAATGAATACAATAAACAGAGAGATATGAAGAATAACAAAAATATCCAATGAACAATATCTTCTATTAAATAATGAAATAGGCTGAAACTGTAAAACTGCAGAACTTAAACACTTGCTCGAATGGTGGTAGCTATCTCTGAGAAGAGATGTGGTTGCTACACGCATCCGTCTGAGAAAAATGGATTACAATGAGGCTCCAAAGGCCTTTTTGATATTACTCATGAATGCCAAAACCCTAGACATCCAAAAACCTAACCCTAGAAGGTGAAACGCCAAAAGTCATGTGGGTCCTATGGGTAAGTTGGTGTAATTTGGTACCTCAACTTCCAAGGCTCATAATTTTTTCATACGACCTCTGTTTTAGGCATGTGATAGCCCATTAGAAAGGTCTTTCAGAGAGATACACATTTCGCTGCCAATCTCTAACTCCATCTATAGTTTGATTGTGGCGAGCCAAAAAAACAACGTTTAGTGCCCCAAAACGGCCCTGGAAGTACAACAAGATGTTATGACAGGAAAAAATACAAAATAAGCCAGTTGGATTAGGCGAGAGGCCACCCGTATCCACCTAGAGGATGAGTGGGGCTTCAGACAACCCCAAAAGTGTAGAACTCATAATTACAAAGCAGTACAGAAGAACGTACTGAACAAAAAATGGACACAAGGAGCTAGTTGGAATAGGTGGGTGTCCAACAATATCCACCTAGATCAGTGGGATATGTCACCACATAATTAACCTGTGGTGGGGGCAATATCACTTGGATATAAGGACCATTTAGAGATGGTGGGTGACTAGTAGTCAAAGAAGGACCAACAAACAAAATCTAATCAATAGTCATAATATTTCCATTATGAGGGAAAGATATCACTTGAAGGAGTGTGGACATGATAACTTTCATAGCATAAACATAGTCTCTCCCTAGGAGTAAATTAAAATCCAAGGGTCCTTGGACTATCATCACATCAATATGGATAGTTTTCCCTCCTAAGGTAACATGTAATTGAGGAAAGATCCCTAAATATCCACTAGCTCTTATGTCAAAAGCTAACAAATTATGGTTAACGGGAACAAGCTAAGGGGAAGCCAGAGCTTGCCAAGCGTTTGAGGATGAAATACTAATAGAAGCACCTTTGTCTACTATAGTGTGACGCATGTTTATATTGCAAACATGCACAATGATTTTCAAAGGCAGGTAGGAAGGAAGGAGAGGTCATGTCAGTCTATTCCAATCAAAGGAAATGACCTCAATACTTGGAGGGGGTTTCGTGGGAACGGGTGAAATTTCCCCTAGTACAGAAGAATATTAAGAGATGAGAAACACCTAAGAAGTATTGAATTCACTCGTCGAAGGAAGAGTGGGATCGACTGATGATTGTGTCGAATTGACCACTTGAACTTCACTCTTCAAGAGAGAGTGGGATTGATTGATGATGGGATCAGATTGATCGCCTAGTGGGTGTCATTCTCAAAGGGGAGAGTGGGATCGACCAACGATGGATGTGGTTCGACCACTTGGATTTTACTCTTTAAGGGAAGAGTGGGATCAACCAATGAGGGAACCCAATTGACCACTTTGGCTTCACTCTTCAGGGGAAGAGTGGGATCGATCGATGATGGTGTCGGATTGACCACTTGAACAACAAGTGGTAAGTTGGGAGAGAGTCTATGGTAACTGGTTGGAATTTTTTGTTGGGAAACAACAAGGTCTTCCAACAATTTTGAGGATTCATCCATATGAGGGAAAATGTGAGTTTGATGACTCCCTTCAAATAAACAACAAGGAAACTTGACTCTATTTTCCTTTTCCCCAACGTTAATTTCACTAGTTGATGGTTGGTTACCAACATGATGACCAGAGGTCGACAACATGGGTTGACGAGAGCCCATAGACCACACTTCTAAGACCTTGGGAATACCAAGGAAATCCTTAAGAAGGTGGTCACCCTTACAAATCCTGTAAGGAAATTTGGGTTCGCGAGTTGTCTTAGTGGGCTTAGCACCATCATCAACACTCCCATCCCTATTGATAGTGATTGTTTGATTGCTTCCAAAATGACCTGCAGTGGTTGGAAGTTTGGCCCTTTGGCCCTTTGGTTATTTTTATTTTTCTTAGTATTCCTTTTCTTCTTCTGCTTATCCACCTGGTTACTAGCTTTAGAGCTTTCACTAGGTGAAGAAGAAGAAAGGGAAGAAGACCTGACATGTGAAGAAGGTGAAGGGTCAACAAAAGGTTGATGTTCTTGGGGTGGAGTGCTTGCATCCGAAGCACCCAGTGCATTTGGGATTACCGGAGTGGAAAAAAACCATACCGATAACCCAATAGTGAATCTTGGAAGACTCAATGTGGAAATAAAAGGAGGACCAACATTTCCAAAAGAAGGAAAAGAAAAAGGTTCCCTAGGAAAAGGGGTCCTTTGGTTGGTCATTCTAGGAACCAAAACCATATATACAGAGTCAACCTAAGGTCTACAAGGGGACACTGTTAGAAAAATAGGATCGTAGAGCAATAAAATAAAACAAATGTAGAAATAAAACACAAAAGATACACAATACAATAGAGACACATATATACATGGTTCACCCAGTGTGGGCTACATCCACCAGAGAAACTTCCAAGTCCTTCCTTTTTATTATCCATAAAAATGAAGGGATACAACCTACAACACACCTACTGTAACTTTCTCTTCTTTCTCTCACATTCTCCTCTCTCAAAATACAATATTCACCACAATACACAACCACAATACAATTCCCTCATAAAAGAGGGTTTCCTTCTAGGGAAAAAACCATTAACATAACTTCTACCGTCAGATATACGACCTTACAATGAATGGTCCCGATTGGCTATGAAATTACAATATCTTAATTACAAAAAAAATAAAAAATTCAGCCCCCTCATGGTCTGGGGGGGGGCATGAATTGTGTATCCTGCAGTTTCTTTGACTTGGATATGAATTAGGAAGATAATCAAGGTCCACAACCAACAATATCCCACTTGGAGACTGATCACAACAACTTCACTATTTTTATGCCTGCTGGACTATGATCCACCTTGGACTTGGAAAATTTCTCATCTTCACCTTCATGCTTGAGGACCAATTGAAACATGGAAGGAACTCAATTTCTCCCTAGTTAATCCCTTTGTTAACATGTCTGCAGGATTCTTGCTAGTATGTATCTTTTCCAACTTCAATTGTCCATTTTCCAAGATGGATTGTATGAAATGGTACCTGAGCTATATATGCTTAGTCTTAGAATGGAAGGTCAAGTTATTCGTAATATGAATGACACTCTCGCTGCCACAGTACAACTTTCTATTCTCCTGCTTCTTTCCCAATTCCTCCATAAACCTCTGTAACCAAATAATTTCTTTACTAGCCCATGTAACAACAACATACTCTACTTCCGTTGTTGAAAGTGCAACAACCTTTTGCAGTTTCGAAATCCAACTTACTATTGTTCCACCTACAGTAAAAACATACCTTGTGGTGCTCCTCCTGCTATCTTTATCACCTGCCATATCTGAATCAACATGTCCCTATAGAATATTGTTTGAACCTCCAAAATATAATGCATGAGTAGTAGTACCTCTCAAACACTTGGGAATCCACTTTATCGTCTCCCAATGTTCTTTACTTGAACTGTTCATATACCTGCTCACAACTCCCACTACATGTGTAATATCTAGTCTTGTGCGAACCATCACATACATCAAGTTGCCAACTACTGATGAATAAGGTACCCTGGACATGTATTCTATCTCCTCCTATATCTTGGGACACATTTCCTTATTTAACTTGAAATGGCTCTCCAAAGGTGTACTAATTGGTTTTGCATTCTGCAGTCTAAACTTGTCCAACACCTTCTCTATGTACTCACCCTGAGACAATGCCAATTTGAGATTTATCGTGTCTCTTGTTATTCTCATACCAAGGATTTTCTTTGCAGCAACCAAATTCTTCATCGCAAATAAATTATCTAATTTCTTCTTGAGCACATTTATACCCTTCATATTAGACCCTGTAAGAAGTATGCCATCTACATACATGATGTAGGAGCATCACCAATGTCAAGTGAGCGTGGGGCACACACCAACGCATTTTGGGCACATGATAAATTGTTTAAAATCTTTTGAAGTTGGATGCACCAAACTTAAATGAGATAATTAAGGAAGGGCATACTTCTTGATTGTAACCAGACCTTGAGCGTCCCGCTCTCGTCTGAAGGACTAAGAGGCATTTATGTTAATGAATGTAAGTAGGTAGACTTGAATTCCTACATTAGACAGTTTTAGGAGACGAAGGGAAAGCGGATATAGACACCCTCATTTGTATGATTGTAACATAAGAAACATTATGAGAAGAGAGGATAGGAGAGTTGAAGCAGAGAGCTGTTTAGAGTAAACCCCATGTACAGAGGTTCTAGATTAATACAAAGATTATTAGTTCATACTCATGGTGTTTAATTGCTTTCTGTGTTGTGCATGCTGATTGATATATTCTTGTTTACTCTCTGTTATGCATTTTCTTTGATGCATGAATGTATGATTTCATATTAAATGTCTGAAATCTGAAGAGAGGGAGAGCAAAGAATGAATTTGAATTGTTTCTCTGTCTGAGCAAGAGTTTTCCTGCAAGGAGTGCAGTGGAATTGTACGCAAGGTGTGCATTGATAGAAGTCAGAGTTCGTCTCTGCAAGCTTAGGATAGATAACGCTGTTCTCATTCTCGCAGAAGTGCAAGATAAGAACAGGCGCTGTGCAAGGTGTGCGCAGACCAAGAATAGTCTTAGAGGTTGCAAACCTGAGCGAAACTGTTGAAAGACTGTTGTCGCAGAGAGTGCACAGAGTCGAAGAATTCAATACTTGGAAGTATTGAAAAGTTTCCACAAGGAGTTCATGCAGGAGTTGTCGAAGAAAAGCTCAGGAAGTTTAGTGCCTTGATGCATTGGAAGAAGGCGCAACGATATCGTTTCGTGGGTGGACAAGTTTTGCGAAAGATCATTTTGTTCATTTCGCAAAAATCACCAAGGAGGAAATTGACAGTTGGAGTTCTTCGTGGAGAATTCACGAGGTTCCGAGGACCGTTAGATCTTACAGAGGAGCAGGGAAGTTACGGTCGGGAGAAATCAGACCGTTGGATCACTCGTGGAATTCATTTTGGGGTTTCGGGAGTTGAAAGGTCGGAACCTTCGCATCAAGACTCGCAAGATCGCAAAAGGCGAAGTCGCAAAATCGTGAAGGAATCTGAACCATGAGTTAGAAGGAGGATATGTGTTGCGAGATCACTCGTATCGGGGTTTTGGGCATTGGAGGTCGGAGAGAGAAGTCATTCAACTTCGCAAGTGGCGAAGCTGCGAAAAGAATCAGGACCGTCCATCTGAGAGTGGACAGGTGGCGTGCTCGCCAACACAGAAGTCAGACTTTCTTGACCATTTCAGGGTTTCGTGAGTTGGAGAGTCAAAAGTTCAACATCAGGACTCGTGAAATCATGAGGTYCGAAACTTCAAAAAAGGCAGGAAGTTCCGTGTGGGACCCGCGTAGACGACGTGTCARAATTTTTCCGTTTCGGCATATCGGAGGGAAAGWGGTCGAGACTCTTGTCCCAAAACTTCTGAAGTCATGAAACCACGAGAGAATCACAACCATTTGTTAGGAGGAGGATAGGTGGCAGAGATCAKAGGATCTTGCGAACTTGGAGGTTTGCAGGGTGAGMATTMATAACTTGGGCGTTCCAAGTCACGAGTGGTGAACTCACGAGGAGAGAGGATAGCCCTCGGATCTAGAGAACAGGAGGACCGTTGGATCAGGAACCCCATCGCATCTCATGTGTTCAGGGGTTCGTAGGTTGAAAGGAGTTACTTTCGATTGCAGAATTTGCGAAGTACCAAGAGCCAAGGCACGAGTTTGGATGCATGGTGGAATCTCAAGGGGGCCCGCGTGATTTGACGGGTGGACACACGTCACCTAGTGGATGGGGTCAACACTTTGTTGACTATCGTATATCAGGAATTCATGAAGTGAGAGCATGAAGGTTTGACCTTTGAACTCGCGAAGGCGCGAGAGGCGAGAGGAGCCAGTGATTAGCCTAGTCGATGGTGATGTGAGGAGGGCACTGATAGAGTAGGAGCTATAGCCATTTCGCGATTTCAGATATTGTGGAATTGGAGGAGGAAGAGTCAGAGTTTCAACTCGCGAGCTCGCAAGATTGTGAGTTGTGAAAAAGGACCTATGGATAGATAATTTGTAGATTCCAGTGGGAATCAGAAGAGCCGATCCAACTCAAGGTCATATAGAACGATCCTGAGAGTGGATCTCAGTCCTGAGGGCCAAAAGGTCTGCACCAATACAATAGAAAGATAATATAGCTTCCATTTTCTAGCCTTTTAAAATAAAAACAGTGATCAGAATTCCATCTACTATAACCTTGTTATGTCATAAACTTGCCAAACTTCAAATACCACTGCCTTGGAGCTTTATTTAGGCCATACAAGATCTTCTTCAACCTCCATACCAAATTCTCCTTTCCTTTGACCTCATACCCCTGTGGCTGCTGCATATAAATATCTTCCTCCAAATCCCCATGGAGAAAAGTTGGTTTTACATGTAACTGTTCAAGATGCAAATATTCTACTGCCACAAGACTTAAAATAGTCCTAATTGAAGTCATCTTAATAACAAGAGAAAATATTTCATCAAAATATATACCTTTATTTTGTGCAAACCCCTTTACAACAAGTCTATCCTTGTACCATTTTTTCCCTCCATCTTCCTCCTTTAACCTGTAAACCCATTTATTCTGCAATGCTCTTTTTCCTATAGGAAACTGAACCAAGTCCCAAGTCTGTTTATTTACCAAGGAGTCAATTTCCTCTTTCATGCCTTCCTCCCACTTCTTTTTAGTTTCAACCTGCATTGCCTCTTCATAACTTTCTGGTTCACCAGAATTAGTCAATAATAAATAATACATTGAAGGAGAGTATCATTCAAGGGGTCTACTTAACCTGGTAGATCTTCTAACAACACATGCAAGAGTTTGAGGTACCTGCTACCCCTGTTGTTGTACATTTTAATTTTTTGGTACCTTTGGAATTTGTTTTTCATTGATCTCATCAAGCACTATGTATTATTATTTTTCGTTTTCTTGTTTCTTTCCTTGCTACTAATCTTTGTACATGACCTTCTCATTGAATATGACATCTCTACTCCTAATTATTTTGCAATTTTCATAATCCTACAAGCGATAACTGAAATCATTAACACTATATCCAATAAAGGTATGCTTATTTGATTTTGCCTAAATCTTTGTTCTATTTTCTTTATCAATATGGACAAATGCTTCACAACTGAAAGTCTTGAAAAAAGAATAGTTTACCTTTTTACTTGCCCATGCCTCTTGTTAGCACATAAAGTTGTCATGGGTCATATATAGTTATTGTTAAAACTTGTGTCTACACCTCTTTCGAGTCTCTCCCTTTTCAGCATACCTTCTTATAAGTTTTTCCTCTTCTGGTTGATAAAGACAGGCCAATCAAGTATGTTGTATGCGTAGAGAAAAACTTTGAGAAAAATGCAGCATTCAGAGCAGTCCATTTCGGGCTTGAAATACAAGCAAACAAGCAGGTTCAATTTCCAGTCGTAATATCTGAGTGAGATCAAGATCAGCCATCAGATCAAGCAAAGATTAAGTCATGACTGTCAGATCTCATTGGATAGAGATCGACAGTGGTGAGGCATTGCGGGGATTGGAAATAAATTTTAAGTTTGTGCAAGTTGTGAGCCCGCAATCTCTCATGATAGTTGATCTTTCTAGATCAACAGATTAATGATGCATATCGATCCTGCTACAAATGAACATCTTCTCATTGTGGAGTTCGGAAAGGAAATTAAAAAGTCAGCAAGTTGAGTTTCCATAATCACTCGTGGCCATTGATCTTCAAGCAAGGGACGCGTGTTTGGTGATTTCGCACTCCAGGAGGAAGAAAGCAGAAGCTGAGTGAGTAAAGGACTCCTGAAGCCTAGATTTCATCTGGACCATCCATCAAAAGGACCCATGGAGTCAGCACTCTCACTTCAGAGATACGACACTCCAGAGGATTGTAAGAGATATGCATTGAAAAGGCCTGAAGCCTGAACTCCCGAATTGAATCTCGGTCATCCAAAACAAGAGGACACGTGGATGCAGATCTCTCACTTCGAAGATATGTCGCTCCGAAGAATTGTGAGATTTGTGAATTGAAAAGGCCCGAAGCCCGAAATCTCGAAGTAATTATGGACCGTTGATCTCAAATCAATAAGAACCATTGATGTTTGCATCAGTATCATCGCAAGGCTCGGAGTCCTGAAGTTAACGAGAGACTGACACATCAATCGAAAGAAATTACTTTGAAAGATATTCTTGCTCAACATTCAAAGCTCCAAACGCCAAAGTTGGGTTACCCATATCGCAATGTTAATCAGATCACAGATTGTAGCAGATCAATGGCCACACTTCATTGCAAGGATGAAACATGCTCGAACGATAAAATTCTAGAGCAGTTTCGCAATCGAAACCATGGTATAGTAGAAGAGGTACATGGAAGTTGGTGGTGAATTACAGGGGTCGAAGCGGTGTGGATCCAAACTGCCCTTTCCAACTTCCACAATCACATTCTTATATACGACCCAATATGAGAGAAACACGTGGCAACAAGCTAGTCGTTAGGCCTCGTCCTGATCCCAAGGAGAAATCAGTTAATGAAAAAAGGACTGGTGGTTGAACAATCGACTACCCCCTTAAATGGAAGCATGGAGGGTCTGGCTGAGGAGACAGAAAACTGTCAGCCCAAAGTACCACAGAGGGCAGTTTTTTCTGCAGACCCATATTGACCAGAGTTTCCTTTTGACAGAAGGAGGATGACAGACAAAAGAAGAAACGTGGGACTCAAGAAGAGGTTCCCAAGCAACAAGACTTGTCATTCATTTTTGTCTTTTGTTTTCACTATAAATACATCACATGAATGATATGTAAAGAGATGGAGGGGGTTCATCCCAAGACTAGATGAAATTTTGGCTCCACAGGGGATGGAATGCTCCCTGTGAGATGCCAAGAACAAGTAGCTTCAATGTCTTATCCTAGGGCTATGGGGTCACTTATTTAAATACTAAAAGAAAACTGAAAATTGAAAATCTTGCACACGTGCTTATTTATATACAAGACCCTACTTTGACTGACCTTTACAATGATCAGGTGAAGACAAACTTCCACCATAGCCACCCAAACTGTTTGGTAACATAATTATTCTTTTCACTGCAAATGATCCATAAAAGGTAAGGGAAGTATGACAACAGGATGAAAATATCTATTGGAATACTGACAATACCTCCAAATGATGATAAGATGATTACTTTTGCAGGCTCCAATGATTTTGGAAAGTTCAACTCCATATATAACCCCATAGGGTCATACAATTTATGATAAGGCATGCTAAACTGGTAAAAAGTTACCTCCTTTGTTTCATCCTTGCTCACATCTTGTTTGATGTTCTCATCATGTACAGGAGGATAACAGATTGATGTAGGCTTGCTAATCCCATGTGACATCTGCTCATTTATAAGTGATGGAGATGAGATAAGCTGCACATTTAGCTCTTCCTTTTCTCCTTCATGGCTCTCCCAAGGATCATATTCATAATTATCATATACAGGAAGCATGCTACGAGGTTCCAAAGAAGCCATGAAAAAACTCTTCTCTTCATCATCTTCACTGGGATATTCATCAAAAATTGGTTGTTCTTGGTGAGAATATAAAACAACTTCTTCATCATAAGCAGGGGTGCCAAAAACATCTGTTTCAAGAACATAAATATCCTCTGCATTTTCTTCATAAGAGCAACAAACAAAATCTGCCTTCAATTCTAAAAAGCTAGGAAAAAACAAAGAGGAATCTTCCCTAGTTTTTTTAACTAGCTTATCATTTATTTCGACTTCATAGTCATGAGAATTATCTACTGATGTATACACTTGCTCTTCGACATCATAATATTCAACAAAGATATGTTGGTATTCATGAACATTTAAAAACAGATACATCTGTTACGATGCCAAATGTGTCCATGTTATTTCTATCATAATGAATATACCTCTTGATCTTCATGGAAAATGCTTTCTTCCACAATAAATGCTTCATCACAAATATGGTTTTCGTGACTAGCATAATCTTTATGAAGCAAAGAAAAATCATCACAACAGTTTTCATAAAGATATTCAGCTAAAAAATACTCTTTACAAAACAATTTGAAAGCTGCATGAAAACCTGTCAAAGAGATGATGCTTGCAATTGGAAGAGATTGACACCGATCACGGACAATCCCCTCTAATGAATACTCGAAAATCTTAATCTGAACATCTTCATGCACGATATGAAGTTGATGAATAAAATCATGAAAACTGAGCAAATGCTCAGCTAATACCTCCCACTCTTCTCCTCGAAATTTAGGAAGGCTACTTTCCCATTCATCTCTACTAGGCACTAGATTAGGGAAATCAACTATCTTTGAAAAATCATAGAAAGCATACCTCTGAGCTAAAATCTTGTCCATTTCAAACTAGTGGAGTCACCAATAGATTTCAGAACAATGGAGTCACCATGGTGAAAGATGAGTAGTCAAAACAATATGTCCAACTTTAGTTCACCATCTAAAACTGGATCTCTTCGTTGTCGTTCTCCCAGGGAAGATATATTCACTTTCATCCTTGGAAACAATGCCATGAATGTTAGCATTGAGAGTCACCCTCAGACTACTAAAGGATAAGTCCAGTACCCATCAAAATGTAAATGTATTAAAATGGTTTGAGTAGGTGGATCAACAAGACTTTAAAGAAAGGAAAAGACAACATATATCACTATAGATCAATGATGGACCATTGGGCTATGGATTCATAAATAATATTCTCAATGAAGGCATTTAAGCTCCCTATCAGACAAAGGATTTGTATAATGACGAAGAGAAGAAATAGGAGAATAACATAAAGACGAACATCCGCTAAGCATAGATCCTCTCTGTAAAGAGAATTTAGATGTGTCTGAATAGTAAACAATGATAAATAGGGAAGATTACAATAGATCCTTTACCGCATCAGGAATCTATAAATCAAAGGAAAATTTTAATCCTTAAAATAGACAATTACATTAAGACAAGATGAATAATAGAACATATAACATAGAAGACAAATCGGATGAAACAACTCATATGAGTCTTCAATAACAATACAATTTACAACTACATGCCCCTTCAACTTACAAATTGAAATACACAGTCATAAACATTTCTCAAAACTTCCTTTGGTCTTGGGCCGAACCCCCTCCCTCTCTTTACATATCATTCATCTGATGTATTTATAGTTAAGACATAAGACAAAAATTAATGACAAGTCTTCCTGCTTTGGCGCCTCTTCTCCAGTGCCGTGTGTATTCTCTTTTCTTTCCTGTTCCTTATGTCATAAGGAAACTCTGGTCAGTATGGGTCTACAGGAAAAATTGCTCTATGTGGTACTTTGGGATAACAGTTTTCTATATCCTCAGCCAGACCCTCCATGCTTCCATTTAAGGGGGTAGTCAATTATTCCATCACCGATCATTTTTTCAGTAACTCATTTCTCCTTGGGATTAGGACGAGGCCTAATGCCTAGATTTCCACCACGCACTACTCTCAGGTTGGGCCGTATATAAGCACATGATAGCGGAAGTCGGCAAGGGGAGTTTGGATCCACACCGCTTCGACCCCCGCCATTCACCACCAACTGCCACGTACCTCTTCCGCTATACCATGGTTTCGATTGCGTGTCCGCTATAGAATTTTATCGTTCGAGCATGTTTAGTCCCCACAATGAAGTGTGGTCGTCGATCTGCTGCAATTTGTGATCTGGGTAACCCTTTGATCTGGTTAACACAACTTCGGCGCTTGTATATTTGAATGTTGAGAAAGAATATCTTCCAAAGTACTTTATTCCAGTTGACGTGGAAGCCTCTTGTTTACTTCGGGACTTCGGGCCTTCCGATGATACTACTGTGATGATCAACGATTCTTATTGATTTGAGATCAACGGTCCACAATTACTTCAGGAGTTCAGGCTTCGGGCCTTTTCAATGCAAAACTCTTGCAATCCTTCAGGGCGTCGTATCTTCGAAGTGAGAGATCTTCCTCCACGTGTCCTCTTGTTTTGGATGGCTGAGATTCACTTCAGGAATTTGGGCATCGAGACTTTTCAATGCATATCTCTTACAATCTTGCATAGTGTCGTATCTTCGAAGTGAGAGATCTGCCTCCACGGGTTCTTTTGATGGACGGTCCAGATGAAATTCAAGCTTCGGGCCTTCAAGAGTCCTTTACTCACTCAGCTTTTTCTTGCTTCCTCTCGTAGTGCGAGATTGTCGAACACATGTCCCTTTCTTGAAGATCAACAACCATAAGTGATTGCGGAGACTCAACTCACTCACTCTTTAATTTCCTTTCCGATCTCTGCAATGCGAAGATGCTTGTTCGTAGCGGGATTGATATGCACCGTTGATATGTTCATCTAGAAATATTAATGATCCTGAGCGATTGTGGGCTCACAACTTGCACAAACTTTAAATTTCTTTTCGATCCTCGCAATGCCTCCCCACTGTCGATCTCTCTCTAATGAGATCTAACGGTCGTGACTTAATCTTTGCTTGATCTAGCAATTGATCTTTCTCTTTCTTAGATCTTACGACTGGAAATTGAACCTGCTTGTTTTCTTGTATTTCAAGCCCGAAATGGACTTCTCTGAATGCTACATTTTTCTCATAGTTTTTCCTTGCGCATACAACAAACTTGACCAACTTGTCTTTATCAACCAAAAGAGGAAAAACTTATAGGAAGGTATGCAGAAAAGGGAGAGACGCGACAGAGGTGTAGACATAGGTTTTAACAATAACTATATATGACCCATGGAAACTTTATGTGCTAACACCTCCTATGGAATTCCGATATCCAAAGAGATTGAAGGTCCTCTATTTATTAAGTAAACAACAATATATATAACATCTTCCCATAACTGTAAGGGAAACCCAACATGAAATCTCATACTCCTTGCATGCTCCATGATTATCCTGTTCATCCTTTTTGACACACCATTTTCTTGTGGTGTTATTGGATCTGTTTTCTCTCTACAAATCCCATGGTATGAAAAATAATCATCAAAATATTTGCTACAATAATCAAATCCATCGTATGATCTGAGAAAATTCAACCTTTTTCCTGTCTCATTCTCAACCAAAGATTTCCATTTCTTAAAAGTATCAAAAACATCATAATTTTGTCGAATGCAATAAACCCAAGTTTTTCTAGTTGCATCATCAATAAAAGTAACATAATAAAAAGAGCCACTAAGAGATGATACCTTTCACTCTTCTTTTCTTTTATGACTTTGAGAAATCTTACTCTCTTATGTTTTCCAGAAACACAATGCTCACATAAATCCAAATCAATTTGTTTAAGATCTGACAACAAATTTCTTTTGTGAAATATTTGCATCCCATTCTCACTCATGTGTCCAATCCTATGATGCCAGAATGTTGTATCCACTCCTGTATAAGCTAAAGAGATAGAAGAGTTAGTATTACCAATACATAAATACAATGTACCTACCTTCTCTCCTTTTTCTTCACCAGTGATCCTTTGGTGACCTTCCAC
This sequence comes from Picea sitchensis, assembly GCA_010110895.2. Classification (NCBI taxonomy): domain Eukaryota; kingdom Viridiplantae; phylum Streptophyta; class Pinopsida; order Pinales; family Pinaceae; genus Picea; species Picea sitchensis. Next base: position 1,863 of record SNQJ01S0105826.1, on the reverse strand, counting down.
GACTTATCTATAAATATAGATATACAAACTTCACTTTCTAACTACCCCATTGAAATTAAATTTTTCCTTAGTTCTGGAACATGTCTTACCTCTTTCAACAACCATTGGTTTCCATTATTTTTCTTTATTTGTACCTTACCCATTCCAAAAAAATTTCATGCTACATCATCACCCAAATGAACCTGTCCAAAATCACCTTGAACATAATATAGAAAATGTTTCCTATGGGGTGTGGCATGCATTCAATTTCTGGAAGGCTTAAAGGATTTCATCCTAGTCCATGCAGTCAAAGTTAACTAGCAGTGTATTGCCATATCCTTTGGATAAATATGGGATTTCCATTTCCACATCAATCTCCCCAAGATTCTTAGTCCATTTTCCAAAATGACTTTTGTGGGAGGAATAGCTGATATCTGGGCCAGAATTTCTTGCAGCTTTATATGGAAAATCATATGATTCTTTTCTCTTTGTTTTTGCTGCAGATGATTCTCCTATTTCCTCTAAGACAGGTCCAACCATTTTGATTTCAGGTTGTACTGGTAGGACTACTGTAGAAACTGGATGGGGTAGATCATTTCCAAGAGTTGTTAATTTGGAAGTTAACAACTGGGTTTCTTCTTGTATAAGGGCTACCCCCGTCAAAAGTTTCTCAAGATGGAGGAAGTCGGGATGAAAAGAGAAAGATTTGAGGTAGAGAGAACGGATACTAGCAAAATTAGCTGATTGAGAAGAAAGAGTACTGGAATAATTAAATTAAAAACCTTTTGTATCAACACGGACATAGTCAAGCGGAGAAACTGGTTTGGGTACAATAGTTTGGAATCGAGAGATAACAAGCTAAATAGTGGAGAAATGTGTAGTTATTTCATCAAGCCTGGCTGTTAAGGCCTCTTGGCCTTCTTGAAGTGTTTCTACAAAATGGTGGAGCTTCTTACTATGCTCGGTCAAGGTAAAAACATCCTTGGCTACTTCATCAAGTTTCTGGGTCAAACAAACTGACTGGTAATTGATATAATTTTGAAGATTGATTTGCTCAGAAGGTTCTATTGCAGTAGGATGACGCAAATGGATGAATTGGAGATTTTCTTGTAGTGTTACATTAGAGAAATGTGGAGTGTTGTTACTAGGTCCAAGGGACTTCTGTGGAAGTAATGCAGAGGATGTTGGCTCTCTAGAAAACATTTTGAGTTCAGGAACTGCTTCAAGAAGTTGTTTACAAACTGTGTAATTTGCATGTTGGCCTCTGTGGGTAGGTGACCCTGGATTTGGTAGAACTTGGTATTTAGAAGTAGAAGGTTTGATACAAAACTCACAAGAACTACTAGAAGTGGAAGACTATGGTTTATGTATAGGGGAATGATGTACAGACTGTCTACTAGCAACTGGAAATGCTGTATGGACAGGTGATTTTGAGGACTAACTATGATGGAGTTGTTGTAATAGTTGTGGGTTGGTGATCTGAAGACTATTGCTTCCATCAGGCTTTGGTGTTACTCTTAACTGTGTGGGAGCTGTTATGGCCACTGTGGATATTTCTGGGACAGTGGCTAATAATCACTACTCCATTCTTCTGGTAGAGTAACTTGGCTGAATCCCAACTGAAGTGGTGTAGCATTGCCGGGACTGACTACGACACCTTCTTTTAATGCTCGTTTGGTTAACTTGAGATTTATGGTAGGCATGGTGGTGGAAACAAAGTGTAAACAGATAGTTGTATGTAACTGGGCAATATGGGCTTGATCAGCTACATTGAAACCATGAAACTGGATGAATGCTTGAAGCAACTCATTTATATAGGGGTCAGTCAGAGAGAATTGATATCTGGGGACAATCGAGGACCAAGCTGGTCCATTGTTTAACGAA
>SNQJ01S0105825.1:36826-54997 GCA_010110895.2 Picea sitchensis | reverse complement strand
GAAAGGGAAAAAGGAGCAAAGGAATAAAGGTTTCAAGACACATTTTTTCAAGAACAACACCCAAGAAAATCGACAAGGTTAATCAACACAAAATGAGCACAAGACTGTAGATTGATTTGGGAAAAGGCCAAGGAAGCAGTCTATTAAATGTTGGGGATGTGAGGGAAATCACTTATATAGGGACTTCCCTTGCAAAGGAGAAAAAATGAGGACTTTCCAAAACATTCAAGAGGTTGAAATAGTAGAATACATGGGAGGAAACATGCCAAGGATTTATGCATCCTTGGACAAAAATCAAGCATAATATCAATTCCCCCATGATCAAATTGGAAGATAAGATTGATAACCATCCTATAGGAATTTTAATTTTTTTTGAGCTAGCCATAGTTACATAAATGTTAACATTGTTGAAATATTTGACTTGTAAAGAAGTAAGCATAAGAAATCTTGGTTAGTTCAGTTAGCTACTGGGGCTAAGAGGAAGATCAATGATTTGATTAACAATTTTCAAATAGACATGAATGGACTCAATACAAAGGTGGATATAAACAACATACCATTGGGTTCATATGATTGTCTAATTGGCATGGATTGGTTGCAAAAACACCATGTTGTCCTAGACTGTTACAACAAGACAATCACATGTCTTGATGAAGAAGGGAAGCAAGGAAATATTCAAGGCATTTCAAGAGTTGTAGATGTTAGAGAGATTTCAGCTATGCAGTTGAAGAAGAGTTTCTGGAAGGGATGTCAGATTTTTGCAGCCCGTATGGAAAAGGCAGTTAAAGACAAAGTGGTAAGCATTGAATACCATCTGGTCTTGAGAGATTTTGAATATGTTTTTAAAGAAATCCTAGGATTTCCACCGAAGAGAGACATTGATTTCTCTATTGATTTGGTGTTAGGAGTTACCCTAGTGTCCAAGAAACCTTACAGAATGGGAACACTAGAATTGAAAGAGTTGGAGATGCAACTTGAAGAGATTTTAAAGAAGGGGTATATACACCTAAGTGTGTCACCCTGGGGAGCCCCAATTATTTTTATGAATAAGAAAGATGGAATATTAAGGTTKTGTATTGATTTCAAACAACTTAATAWGGTCACCATAAAGAACAAGTATCATTTTCCAAGAATTGGTGATTTATTTGATCAACTGAAAGGTCCAAGGATATTTTCCAAGATTGACTTGAGGTCATGTTATCATCAAGTAASGATAAAGGAAGAAAAAATCAACAAGAAAACATTCAGAACAAGATATGGGAATTATGAATTCAGGGTAGTGTCATTTGGACTATCAAATGCCCCAACATTCTTTATGTGTTTGATGAATGGAGTGTTCAGGGAGTACCTGGACAAGTTTGTAATTGTATTCCTAGATGATATACTCATCTAATCCAAGTCAGAAGAGGAACATGACAAACAATTAAGAATGGTGTTACAAGTTTTAAGAGAGCATAAATTGTATGCTAAGCTAAGTGCGTGCATCTTTACCAAAATAAGATTCACTACTTGGGGCATATAATTTCAGAAGCAAGGATAGAAGTTGATCCTAAGAAGATAGAGGCCATTAGAAGATGGTCAACTCCAAAGAATGTAACATAGGTTAGATCATTCATGGGTCTTGTCGGTTATTACCGAAGATTCATAAACGATTTTTCAAAGATTGCAAGTCCAATCAATTCTTTGCAAAAGGAGGGGGTGAAGTTCGAATGGACTTCCAAGTGTGAAGAAATATTTCAGCAGTTGGAGGAAATATTGACAAGTGCACCAATATTGAATATTGCAGATCCAAATGAAGACTTCATTATGTGCACCGATGCAAGCAAGGAAGGGATCAATGTTGTCCTCCGTCAAAAGGATCTTGTGGTATGTTATGAATCCAAGAAACTAAAAGAGAATGAAAGAAATTAGTACACATGTGATCTAGAGTTAGCAACAATTGTACATGCATTAAAAATGTGGAGACATTACTTTATGGGGAAGAAATTTGAGCTAAGGACAGACCACTATGGTCTGAAGTATTTGTTTGGACAACCAATACTAAATTCCAGACAAACTAGATGGCTGGAATTTCTAAGTGAACGTGACTTTGAAATTAATCATATAAAGGGAAAGAAAAGCCAAGTGGTTGATGCACTGAATAGGAGAGATCATGAGGAAAATATTGCAGCCATTAGAATGTATAAGAATGATCTGAAAAAATAAATTATTGTGGCAGTAAATTCAGGTCAACAATATGTAAAAATAAAAGATATATTAAAACAAGGTAATTTTCAAAAAAAAATTAATTCTTATGAGCTGAAAAAAGATGGAATTCTCATGTAAAAAGATAAGGTATATGTGTCGAATTCTAATGAGTTGAAAAAAGAAATGTTGAAGGAAATGCATAATGTTCCATATGTCGGGCACCCAAGATATAAAAAAACAATTGCAGCTGTGAGAAGCCAATACTTTTGGCCAGGAATGAAAATGGAAGTGGCTAATTACATAGTCATATGTCTAGAATGAAAAAAGGTAAAGACARAGCATAGACATCCAACAGGTTTGCTACAACCATAGCCCATTTCAGAATGGAAGTGGGAAGTTGTCATAGTTGATTTTATTACAAATCTTCCCAGAACAGTKAAGCAACATTATTCCATCATGGCGGTGGTGGATAAATTGACGAAGGAAACACATTTTATCCCAGTAAATACTACACACAAGCCRAAAAATATTGTAGAAATATATATGAAAGAAGTTGCTAGGCTACATGGTGTTGAGAAGAGTGTAGCGACAAAGGTCTTCTTCTTGGCTTCCATTCCATCCTAGGAGAGGATAATGAAACTACCTAATTGATGTATTAATGCGTTTACTAAAGTATAACTTAGGAAAAATTCACATTAGATGTTTTAATTTAATGTTGACTTATTGAGTTCTCTTCTAAAGTTAAAAAGTGAAAAATTTAAGTGATGGATCTTTTAATCTAGACCRTCCATTTCTTTGAGAGGCCAGGATTAGATCTCATCCATAGATCTCATTGATGAGTTAGGGTTTTCTCTTGCTCAATATCATAATAGGAGGTCGACTAGGAGGAGGGGTGTATCAGTTGAGTTGGAGGCTCGATSTAGCACTTAGAGAGAGGGATTGAGCTAGGGTTTGAAGTGGTGGATTACAGGAAAGATAGAGGATGTCTTGAGCAGAGGGAGACCACATTCTAGGTCCTCTAGAGGCTATTTTCTAGTTCTGAATATTACTGTAAAAGGGGACGTTGAGGAGAGGACGTGGGTTACACAAGTCACTGCTTGAGGGAGACGTTGTGTGTGACCCAACCATCTGATCTAAATCGTTTATGTTCCAAAGACTACAGAAAGGATATACTAAGCCTAGAAAATTGTAACACTGATATTTTTCTCAGTTCTTGAGGAGGTCGACTCATCTTGTAAGAGATATCTATGTTTTTCCTACTGCTGCAAATAAAAATTCAAATTTGGTGTACCGGTTTTACCATTCTTGCTTTTTTCATGGACTATTTCCAAAACATCTTGTGTAATTTTGTGTGATTGTTGTTGTTTCCTTACTGTTAGATCTTGGTTATTATTTATGTTTCATATTTAAGTTTTGTGAAGAAAATTACCTAGATGATTCAGTTATTAAAGAACAAAAAATTAATAAATTGTTAAGTGATGGGTTTTAGGAAGAATTTTCACATGGTATTAGAGCAGGAACAATGAAGACAACAACACAAAGATAGATATATTCATATATAGGTGGATCATGAGGATCCAAGCACAGATCAAGGCAATGGTACAAATATTTTAGCAAGGGTTTGAACATAACACTTTCAGAAAATGGCATGAGTTTGAGGGTAGAAGATAAGTTACAAGGGGCTCAGAACTACCCCACCTGGAAAGAACGGATGAAAATGATACTGGAGGTCAATGATGTTTCAGAGCATGTCAATGACAAGGAAACAACTCCCACAAGTGCAGCTAAATTAGTCATCTGGAAGAAAGGTAAGGCTAAGGCCAAGAGATTGATTCTTGATGGGATAAAAGACCATGCGGTCCCACATCTCTCAAGAAAAGTTGAGGCAAAAGATATGTGGAAATCCCTAAGTGACCTCTACAAAAACAAAAATGAAAACATAGTGATGGCTCTACGCAAGCAATTTTGTGGGACCAAGAGGGCCAAAGGTGAGGGTGAAATACCTTATCTTACCAGGATAACACAGATTAGGGATGAACTTGTAGTAATCGGTGAAAAGACTGAAGATACTGAGCTGGTGTGTATTGCACTAGATGGATTTACTAAGTCATGGGATGTTTTTTTCCGTGGTGTGGTAGCTCAGGAGAAGCTCCCTGAATGGCAGCGAGTATGGGATGATTTTGTGCAGGAAGAGATTAGGATTAGTCAAGTAGGACCATCATCTTCAACTCATACAGAGGAGGAAGAAGGTTTGGCCATTATAGGAAAAGAAAAGGGCAAGAATAAGAGGAAAGGTGGAAAGAAAAACATTGACTTCTCAAAATTCAAGTGCTTCCAGTGTCCCAAGATGGGTCACTTTGCATCACAATGTCCAGAGAGAAAGAAAAAGAAGCCATAGATGGAAGCTTCAACATTAGTGGATGAGTTTTCCAAGTCATCTGAGGAGGATTTATGCTTCATAGTTTGTATGTCTAGTACAGTTGTTTTAGACATGTGGTTTATAGACAATGGTGCATCTTGTCATATGACAAGGCACAAAGAGTGGTTTACTAGGCTATAGGAGGGATGAATAAATATAGTCATTGAGTTAGGGGATGACAAGCGCTACAAGGCGCAAGGATTTGACCTAGTCTCATTTCAGAGGGAGTCTGAGAAACCACTATGTTTCAGTGATATGTTATATGTTCTAGGGTTGACCAAGAAACTCATCTCAGTCTCTACTCTTGAGGATAAAGGATATGAGGTCACTTTCCGTAAAGGAAAGGTGTTCATCAGACTAAGTGGGTCAGGTGAGAAGATGGGCATGATGATTGGGGTTCGAGAGGAAAAGGTCTACAGGTTACAGGTTCATCCAGGGAGAGAATTAATGAGTTTCATCACATATATAGATGAGTTGTGGCACATGAGGATGACACATATTCATTTTGGTGCTTTGGGTAATTTGAGGGAGGCAATCACTGGATTTCCTAAGATTATAGCCGAGAGGCATGACCCTTGCAAGGGATGTGTGTTGGGAAAGTATGCCTAAAAACCCTTTCCATCTAGTGAGAACAGGTCCAAGGGAGTATTGGATCTGATGCACTCTGACATATGTGGGCTGATGAGTGTGGAGTCAGTGAGTGGCTCCAGATACTTTGTCTTGTTTATTGATGACTACTCCAAGAAGACTTGGATTTACTTTCTAAATACCAATGATGAGGTTTTTGGGAGGTTTCAAGAGTTTAGAGATCTGGTAGAAAACCAGAATGGGAGGAAGATTCAGGTCTTAAGATCGAATAATGGGGGAGAGTACACATCCAAGGAGTTTGAGGATTATTGCACAACAATAGCGATTAAGAAGGAACTCACAGTTCCTTACAATCCTCAACAGAATGGAGTGGGCAAGAGAAAGAACAAGATTGTGGTTGGAGCAACACAAGCTATGATTCATGATCAGGGACTGCCATTGTTCTTATGGTAAGAAGCGAGAAATGTTGCAGTATATTTAAAGAATAGGAGTCCCCACATATTTTCTGGGAAGAAGACACCCGAGGAGAAATTTTTCAGGTACTAGGACAGATGTGAGTCATATTCACATCTGGGGCAGTGTATATTATTTTCATGTCCCTTCAAAGAAGAGGAAAAAGTTGTACCCAACAACGATGAAGGGGTTACTTGTTGGTTACAATGAGGCTTCCAAATCCTACATGATCTATGTGCCTGCAAGAAGGAAGCTTATTATGTGTAGAGATGTGAATTTCAAGGAGGAATGTCCATTGAGGAGATCGAAGGATTTTCCAGCAAGTGTAGAGAATTAGCAGGGACAGAGTACAGGAGTCCAGGAGTAGGAGGCACAAAGTCAAAATATAGGATCACGGGAGAAGACACAAGATATATGTGTTCAGAGGGATATTGTTGGACATGATCATCATGAGCGAGTTGATGAGGAGGAGGAGAAACATGATGCAGTTCCCCAAGAGAAGATTACTAGGCCATGACCTAAGTGGTACAAGTCCACAGTCAATGATTCTAGGTTGGTAGGTCTTCCAGAGAGGGACTTCAGATGCAACAAACCACTAGAGATAATTGGATATATGGAATTGATGACTCAACTCATTGATGTTGAGCCTTCCATTTATGAGAGTGTTGCACAACATAAGGTGTGGCAGGAGGCCGTGATGGAGGAATATGCATTCATTATGAAAAATGTTTTATGGGAGGTAGTTCCAAGGCCAGAAGATAAAAAGGTGGTTGGAACCAAGTGGATCTACAAATTTAAACATGAAACAGATGGAAGCATGGAAAAGTACAAAGCCTGCTTCATGTCTAAGGGGTTTTCATAGCGAGAGGAAGTTGATTACTAGGAGAATTTATCTCTAGTGGCCAGGTATTCTTCAATCCGAGTGGTCATTTCATTGGCAATAGAGAAGGGCTGGCGTGTTCATCAGATGGACGTGAAGACCACCTTCCTTAATGGAGTTGTTGAGGAGGAGGTATAAGTGGAGCAGCCAGAGGGATTTGAGGTTGGCAGCAGAGAGACACATGTGTGAAGACCGAGGAGAGCCTTGAATGGGCTCAAGAAGGCACCTCGGGAATGGTACTCGAGGATTGACAACTACTTGAGAGAGATGGGATTCCAGCGGAGTGAGGAAGATTCAAAATTGTACTTTCTTATAGGGGAGAAGCCTATTATACTGATACTTTATGTAGTTGACCTATTTCTCACTAGAGATGAGAAGCTGATAGCAGATTGCAAGGTCAACCTTGCAGTAGAATTTGAAATGAAAGACCTTGGGCTGATGCACTATTTTCTAGGGTTGGAGGTTTGGCAAATGGATGGGCTCTTCTTCCTAGGACAAGGGAAGTATGCATTAGAGATTTTTCATAGGTTTGGGATGATGGACTGTAGGTCCATGTCCACACCTCTGGTTACAAACTAGAGGAAGATTGATGCATTAGATTCGAAGATAGTAGACCCCATTGTCTATCGTCAGTTGATTGGATCATGTATTTGGTCAATACTCGACTAGATATCAGCTTTGCAATAAAATCTTTGAGTTAGTTCATGGTGGACCCTCAAAGAGTACATTGGATTACTGCAAAGCATGTGCTTCTCTATCTCGTAGGGATAATGGAGTACAAGTTATTGTATGAGCGCAGTGGTGGAGTGACATTAGTAGGTCTTACAGATGTTGATTGGGCAAGATGTGCAGAGGATAGAAAGAGTACTTTAGGTTATTTCTTCAACATCGGATCGAGAATTATTTCTTGGTTCAGCAGGAAGCAGAAATCAATGGCATTGAGCTCTGCTAAGGCAGAGTACATGGAAGCCATTTTTGTAGCATGTGAGGCATTATGGTTGAGGAAGTTACTTTTGGGCTTGTTCAGACAAGAGCTAGAAGCTACTGTGATTCACTGTAACAACCAGAGTTGCATCAATCTCTTTGAGAATCTAGTGTTTCATGATTGTAGCAAGCACATCGATATCAGGTATCACTTCATCCGGGATTGTGTACAAAGAGGATCTGTGAGGCTTGATTACATATAGACTGATGAGTAGATGGCAGACATTGTTACCAAGGCACTGAGCAGCCATAAGTTTGAGAAGTTCACAAATCAGATGGGGTTGAGACAAAATCCGTTCCTTGCTAAGAGGGAGTGTTGAGAAGAGTGTAGCGACAAAGGTATTCTTCTTGGCTTCGTTCCAGCTTAGGACAGGACAAAGAAACTACCTAGTTGATGTATTAATGTTTTTCCTAAAGTATAACTTAGGAAAAAGTCACATTAGATGTTTTAATATAATTTTGACTTATTGAGTTCTTTTCTAAAGTTAAAAAGTGAAAAATTTAAATGATGGATCTTTTAATCTAGACCATCCATTTCTTTGAGAAACCAAGATTAGATCTTAGCCATAGATCCCATTGATGAGTTGGGGTTTTCTCTTGCTCAATAGCATAATAGGAGGTCAAATAGGAGGAGGGGCGTATCAGTTGATTTGGAGGATCGATCTAGCACTTAGAGAGAGAGATTGAGCTAGGGTTTGAAGTGGTGGATTGTAGGAAAGATCGATGATGTATTGAGCAGAGGGCGACCACATTATAGGTGTTGCAAAGACTATTTTCTAGATCTGAAGATTACTATAAAAGGGGACGTTGAGGAGAGGACATGGGTTACACAGGTCACTATTTGAGGGAGACGTTGTGGGTGACCCAACCATCTGATATGAAGTGTTTTTATTCCAATGACTGGAGAAAGGCTATACTAATTATACAAAATTGTAACTCTGACATTTTTCTCAGTTGTTGAAGAGGTTGACTCATCTTGTAAGAGATATCTATATTTTTCCTGTTGCTGCAAATAAAAACTTCAAATCTGTTGTACTGGTTTTCCCATTCTGGGTTTTTCCAGGGACTRKTGTCCAAAACATCTTGTGTAATTTTGTGTGAYTKTTGTTGTTTATTTACTGTTAGATCCTGGTTATTATTTCTATTGCATATTTAAGTTTGTGAAGAAAATTACCTAGCTGATTCAATTATTAAAGAACATAAAATTAATAAACTGTTAAGTGTTGGTTTGAGGAAGAATTTTCACACATGGAGTGCCTAAGGAAATAGTTTTATATAGGGATCCAAAGTTTACTTTGAATTTTTGGAACGGTTTGTTTAAGGGCTTTGGGAAAAATCTAAATCTTAGTACGACAGATCACCCAGAGTCAGATGGGAAAATAGAGAGGATGAACAGAATAATTGAGGACATGCTTAGAATGTATGTGATGGATCAGAAATCAAAGTGGGGAGATTATATTCATTTAGTGGAATTTGCATACAATAATGGGTATTAGGCCTTATTGAAAATGAGTTTGTTTGAAGCATTGTATGGCATAAAATGTAACACTTCGGTGAGTTGGGATAATCCAACAGATAGAGAAGTTGTTGGGCCAGATTTGTTAAAGGAAATGGAAGAGAAGATGGTAAAGATAAAGAAGAATTTAAAGGTTTCCCAGGATAGGAAGAAAATTTATGCAAACAAGAACATAGCTTTTAGAGATTTTAAAGCGAGAGAACATGTGTTCTTAAAAGTAAAGGAAAAGATAAGTTCTATAAGATTAGGAAGTTTCTGAAAGCTAGCAGCAAGATATTGTGGGCCTTTTGAAATATTATAAAAGATAGGGCCAGTGGCATACATGCTAGCATTTCTTGCATCCATGAGAGTGCATAATGTATTTCATGTGTCATTATTAAAGAAATATGTGTCTGGCCCTAACCACATAATTGATTGGAATGTGATCCAGGTGGAGCATGGAGAGGATTTCCGAGTGGAACCAGTACGCATCCTGGACCAGAAATTCAAAGTACTCGAGAATAAATCCATAGGGATGGTAAAGGTTCAATGGACCTGTTATGGTCCTAAAGATGTTACACAGGAGCATGAAGAAAACATGTGGGAGGAATACCAACAAAATTTTGACAATTTTGAAGAAAATGGAATGCAAGACTCCATTTTGAGCAGTTAGAGTTCCATAACCACATCTCAGAGTCCTAGCCAACTGCACTAGGGACCCTGATAAAATAATGGTTCATTCCTTGGGTTAAATCTTGATAAACGGATGGCACATCCCTTGGGTTAGTGCTCATAAACGAATGATGCATTCCTTGGGTCAGTGATTTGAAAGGAACATTATATTTTGGTTGGAGTTGTTAAATTGCATAATTGTTTTATTTCTAAGTATTGTGATGTAAATTTTCATATATGTATATCAACATAGTGTGCACTGAGGACGACGCACAATTGTAGGGGAAGGGGAATCTAACACCCCCACTATAATCCCTAGTTTAATTAATGCTTATGTAGACATAATGTGTGGCTACGACCATAACAATGTAATATGCAAAATATATTTTTATGTTTTAATGATGAAATGTGATGCCATCTGCTAAGGGGACATCATGAACAAGAGATGGGGGATGAATTAATCCATAAGAGAGGGGAGTGTCTAGGATAATGACCAAGTGGGGTCCAAGGGGGAATTACCCATGAATTTTAATTCAACCCATTTTCCCTAAAACTGTTATTTGTATATGAACCTTCTAATTTCTGGTTGAGTGTTCCCAAAGCCAATCATTGAATACATGTAAGAGGGTGGGTGTGAGTAGTCACATCCCAAATTTATTGGGCACATGGGGATTGAGTACAATCAACTTGGGGAAGAGTGTGAGTCAAGAAAGGCAAGACAATGAAGGAAATTTGTATGGGTTGGGACATCAATTTTACACATTGAGTTTTTGTGCATGAGGAGCAAGGAGAGAGAAAGGAAAGAGAGATTGGAGCTGGTGCAGCCATGGAGGGAGAAGTTTAGAGTAAGTCAGAGCATATTGGAGTGTATTTGGAGCTGGAAACTGAAGAGTCAGGTTGTCAGGCCTGAATAGTGTATTCATGGGCGAGTTGCAATGTAAAAGCATGTGTTTGTTGTTAGTTTTCTATTATTTTTCCTAGCGGCAAGTTCCCTCGAGTTCCCAACTAAGAGATTCCTGGTTAACTTTGCCAGAGAGACCCTGATAAACGAATGGGATGCTCGAGGGACTGAGATCTGTGAAGGGGTATATTCCTTGGGTTGGACAGGTCAAGAGGAAGAGAGCTGGTGGAAAATCAAGATAGATGTAGGAAGATATCTGTGGGTTATGAGTTTTATGAGTTGTGAGTGGAATGTGAGAGACCACCCACTTTTGTGGATTGCTAGCCTCAGCTCAGGGGTGATTTGTTGTTGATATTTGGAACAAAAAGTCTATGGTTGGGTGGAGCGTCTGTCCAAAGAAGTTGGTTGCACAACCATTGTTAAAAGATAAGTGTTTATCTACTTTTTGTCTTGTATTTATGAGTCAAATTGTTGTGCATGAACTCTTTGTATTTGAGAATGATTTATATTCTATTGTAATGAAGTTTATTAGTTGCATTCATGTCTACTTTARTATGTTGTAGATGCATCAATGTAATGACAACGAACAATAGTTAAATATGATTTTAATTCATAGTTGAAATCTATCGGAAATCGGCTAGGAATAAAAGTAATTAATTTAGTTAGCATAAATATGTTTTTAACAATATTCTGCACCGGAATGTCCCTCGGTTGGGTTGGGGGAAGTTACATTATGCTAAAAAAAACCATGTCACAGTTCTGGGATGAGTGGAAAAAACATAGGCAAGTATGTAATGATGAATCATATGAAATGGTTGGAACCAATCTAATGAGTGCAGTTTTAGGGCTAACCCAAATGTTATATAGTAAATGGGGTGTGAGCATAGTAACACCATATTAAGAGATTTAACATTCAAGCATTGTGGGTGAGATTTAGCTAGTGGTTTTAAGGAATTTCTAGATCTAAACTAGTATAGGGTGTGGAAGATGCATAAATGCAAGAAAGGGAAAGAAAGGAGAAGATTTCGGGATTATCTTGAAGGATTTAAAGACTCAAGCATTAACCCAAAGTGAGTGTCAAATTTCTCTCATAAGAGTGAATACTTATGTTTGGTAGGGGATGGAGAATGTGAGGGGAGAGGCATTAAAGGATAGAACTAGTGGACGATAAAACTAGGTGACACCTTTCAAGAATGAACATAAAAGGGAACCAACGAGTTGGTCGCAAGCTTAGTCAAATCATTGTAGATCTTTTTTTACTTAGCTAGAAATCAAATAGTACAAAATAATAAAATCTCTTTACAATTAAATCACTAAACATCCCTTCCAACTATTGCTAAGAGATTCCAAGACCACAACTATAAGGAAGGCAATTAAGTGAGAAATAAATAGCAAAGAAATTCAAAACTAAAGTCTAAAGATAGCACTAAGTATAAGGGTTAGAAATAAGCATGGCATATAAGAAATAATGCATGTACATAATTAACCAAAGTAGGATAAGGTTTTATAAGTGAATTGATAAGTGCTTCACATGTGATAGAGTTCTAGTGTGAAATATACCATCATGGGAGAGAGTGATAAATGTGCAAACTTGTGTGTTTATATTTCAAAGTTTTTAATAGAGGAAAACACCATGGTGATGCACATAGAGGTGTTATAGATGAGACCTAGGGAGAGGGAACTAGTTCCCCATAGAGTATGTCATTAGGAGTAATATGGGACACTTTGTCATAGAAAGGAATATCAACCACTATACACCTTCTAGACTGACTTAACTACTCATACAAACTATAGCTCCTCTTTATCTTGTCTAGTCTTCTCTCAACTAAAGGGATTAAGTATTCTCGATATGTATAATTCTTTATAAGTCTTAGATTAAGAGGGATTAGGGACAAAAAGCTACAACTGCAATTGTTTTGGCCACACACATCATCAATCAATTACAACGCGGAGACTATTTTACCTGTCCCGCCATAAACGTGGCGGTAACGGCAACGACCATATATATATATATATATATATNCGGCACTTACATCATTTACGGAAGCGAGGATATATTTTTTAATTTACTGATAAAAATATAGTTGGATTTTTTTAGTTTCATATAAAATTGTAGTTTTAGTAATTATAAAATTTTATAATTTTAAATTAATTTTGAAGTTTTGAATTTATCTAATATTCAAAATTGTAATTTAAACCATGCATATTGAGATTTCAACCATTTTTTATTTATTGAATAAGTAATAAAAACCATTGTATTATGTTAAGTTACTCTTTATAAAGTTTTTTTCTCCCTAACAACCTAACAAACATGAATATGAACATACTGAAATTTCAGCCATTTTTTATTTATTGAATAAGTAATCAAAAACCATTCTATTATATTAAGTTACTATTTATAAAGTTTTTTCTCCCTAACAAACATGAATATGAAAAATTAATTACAAAGTATGGGAAATTAATCTTAATATGAATGATAATATAATATAAAAAATAATCAATCTTAAAATATAAATTTATATTTAAAAAAAAAATCAATTTTCAAAATATTTTATTTATTTTAATAATTTTTTATAGATTTTTGCTCCAATATGGGTATGACTGTTAATACTGATAAGATTAAGGTTATGATTATTAAATCCAATAAGACCCCTTATGATACCTTTGTATATGACAACAACAACTTGGAGGAAGTGAACTCATACAAATATCTTGGAATTGATATTCACCACAAGCTTAATTGGAATTATAGCATTGAGAAAAGGATTATTGGGGGATGGAAAGCTTATTATGGGCTTGAAAACAATTGTAAATCAGCTGAACTTTGGAGTTGGGATAAGAANGGTCCATCTATTAGTATACATACAGGTCTCTGATAAGCAAATAAAAATCTTTATTCTTCTTCTTCTTTTTCTACACCATTTTCTCAAGGCTTTATGCTCGTATTTCTGAATTGAGCATTAGGTTGAGTTTTGAACGTCTTTCTTGTATTCTTCCAAGACTCTTTCTCTAAAAATGATCATGGAGTATTTTACAGCAATATGTGTGACTGGTAAATGTAAGCGAGGATTTTCTAATTGATTCATGGAGGTTTAGTCCTTGAATTTGGAAAGATTCATTTATGAGAAATTGGTCAATTGGTTTGTTGAGATGTTTTGTATTGTTAAATATCTTTCATGTAATAATCTCCATAGGGAACTACTTCGGGGCATGAATTTAATGATTTCTTGGATCTTGGGATTCCCGAGTGTGAGAATTTAAGAGTGTGATTATCAAATTCTTTTCAATTTCAACTACAATACTCATTTAAAGTTTTCTGAAATGATTAAATACCATTTCATTCTTTTTCTTCTGAGAAGACACATATGCATATTCAGTTTACATGCATTCCAGAGGACTGTAATAATGAAACTGAGCATATATCTATTTTGATGTTGAATCCTTTATTCATATTTGTATTGTTAAGAAGTTGTTTGATCCATTCAAGAATAAATCAGGTTATCAAGAACCATTTCATCTATAAAATAAAGCAATAAAGACTTGGGGTTTGCTATTTAGCATTCTCCTCAATACAAGATCATCAAGATATATCTTTCAGAACATACAGAGGAGTACCACCTCTATAAAAACACAAGGGGATTTTATCCTCGTGAGTTTTTTGTTTGTATCTTAACCAATCTAAACATCAACAAAAAGCACATTTTATTCCGGTGAAGAATACACATAAGGCAACAAATATTGCAGAGATCTACATGAAGGAAGTTGTCAAGCTACATGGGGTGTGTAAGGTAATAGTTTCAAACAAAGACCCAAATTTTACTTCCAATTTTTGGAAGGGTTTGTTCAAAGGATTTGGGACAAATCTAAATCTTATTACAGTGTATCACCCAGAGTCAAAAGGGAAAATAAAGAGGAAGAACAAAATAATTGAAGACATGCTTAGAATGTATGTGATGGACCAATCATCAAGGTGGGAATATTATTTCATTTAGTGGAATGTTTTTACAATAATGGGTATCAATCCTCGTTGAAAATGAGTCCATTTGAAGCATTGTATGGTAGAAAGTATAACCCACCAGTAAGTTGGGATAATCCAACAGACAAAGCAATTTTTGTGCCAGATTTGTTAAAGGAAATGGAAGAGCAAATGGTGAAGATCAAACAGAATTTAAAATTCACCTAGGACAGGCGGAAAAGTTAAGTAGACAAGAACAAACTTTTCAGATATTTTAAAGTGGGAGAACATGTGTTTTTAAAAGTGAAAGCGAAGAGAAGTTCATTAATGTTAGGAAGTTGCCCGAAGTTGACAGCAAGATATTGTGGACCTTTTGAAATGTTAGAAAAGATAGGGTCATTTTCATTACATGCTAGCATTACCTACATCCATGAGAGTGCATAATGTATTTCATGTGTCATTATTAAAGAAATATGTGTATGGCCCTAACCACATAATTGATTGGACTGTGATCTAGGTGGAGCATGAAGGAGATTTTCAAGTGGAACTAGTACACATCCTAGACTAGAAATTCAAAGTGCTTAGGAACAAATCCATAGGGTTGGTAAAGATTCAATGGACCTACTATGGTACTGAAGATTCTACATGGGAGAATGAATAAAAAATGTGGGAAGAATACCCGTAAATTTTTGTCAAGTTTGAAGAAAACATAATGCAAGACTCCATTTTGAACAACTAGAGTTCTGGAACCACATCTCAGAGTCCTAGTTAACTTGCACTAGGGTCCCTGATAAAAGAATGGCACATTCCTTGGGTTAGCCCTGATAAATGAATGGTGCATTCCTTGGGTCCGCGGGTGGAAAAGAACATGAGATTTTGGTGGGAGTTATTGTTGGAGTCGCGAAATTGCATAATTTTATTTCTTTAAAGCATTGTGATGTAAATTTGTGTGTGTGTGTGTGTGTGTGTGTTGAGATAGGGTGCATCGAGGACAATGCACAATTGTAGGGGATGGGAAATGTAACCTCCTCGTTATAATCCCCCAGTTTAATTAATGTTTAATGTAGATATAATGTGTGGCTACAGCCAAGCAATATATATGTGAAATGTATTTCTAAGTTTTAATAATAAAATGTGATGTCATATGCTAAGGGGACATGGAAAGACATGGGGGATGAATTAATCCACAAGACAGGGGAGGATCTATGAGAATTTCTAAGAAAGGGGTCCAATGGAGAATCACCCATGTCTATTAATTCCACCCACATTCTTGGATTTTATTATCATTATGTATCAAGCTCTATTTTATGATTGAGTCTCCCCACAGCTAATCATTGAATGTGTGTAAGAAAGTGTGGTATAGAAAGATTTGTCTCACCATTGTTATCTTGCACAGAGGGCCTTTTTCTATTTCCCTATGCAAACTTATCATCCCTTTTTTATGAATCCAAAGCTAAAAATACATATTTTTCCACATGTACACGCCCTATCTACTATACAACATGTGTATACGCAGGCTGCTCCACTACAACCCGCGTACATCGAGATTTGTGCCAGAAAATACAAAAATGAAGTCGGGTTTCCATGTCACGACAGGAGATATCTGATCCTTGGCCTTCCATATACTGGAAACGTTTCGACTCTGGCCTTCAGTTGCATTTTGAAGGCTATAAAAGCACAATTCCGAGTTATGGAAAAGAGGAGAAAACATTCAACTTTAAGAGCAAAGTTACTCTGGAGAAATTACTTCATATTGAGTCTGCATCCCTTTGTTCCTCAAGTATGAACACAATGTTCAGCCCCTGAGATCTTTCCCTATTGTTGAGAGAACCTCATTGTATCCATTCGATGAGCTTGCCTTTGGTGAAGGATTGAAGTGGTGGAGGCCCAGTTGGAAGGAACCTGGATTCTTGGTTTCGAACCGTGCCGACACGGAAGTCTGTAATGTTGTCACTTCTGTTGATCATTTATTAATAGAAATATTCCTTTCCCGTCTTATTGGTATCATGCAAATATATGATTATTGTTAATGTTTATTCCATTATTATAGTTCTTTGCATTTCAATAGATAAGAGCATAATAAGAACAAGATCACTGAGAAATACACATTCACAAGAGACAGCCATTATCCTGGGAGACCCTCTAGGGGAAGAAAACCCAGCAAAACTTCCTTATCATAAATAGCTTAAACAATGTTCAAGAGATAACTCAAACCAATACAGAAAGTCCTNATTGACACCACAAACATAAACACTACTAAGAAGACAACAGATTTCATAGAAATTACGGCCTCCAGCAAATTAGCCATCGTGCCTCCTACAAATCAATCGCGAAGGCAACCCCGTCCCTTCTCTTCCTCATCTGCCACTGCCCCGGACCGCTATTTATTGAGGCAACTACGGAAATACTGGTTAGAATATAAAAGTTTGTTCGTCATTATATTATTGCCCACTTTGAAGCGGGCATCATGTGCTCATGTGATGAATTGGGCCGTTAAGTAGTATGCCTAGATCCATGCTGTCAAATCCCACCTTTATCTGATTTGCCAGCTTTTTAAATACATTTAGTAATATAAATTATTATTTAGAAATGTTGCCCACTTTAATCGGCTTGGTGGATCTCCCGCCTGGAGTACGTCGACTAATTATATAAATTGTTCTATAGAGAGGTTGCACTCTGCGTTGGCAATCCCTTCTTATTCCATGTGAGGCTATGCAACAATTTAGATGCGACCCAAGCTCCGAGATACGATCATTGAACATGTTGCTAGCATGGCGGGTAGTATATATATCATCAGATATAAGTGATTCCATAATGTATATACCATAGTTGATTAAGAAGTAGCTTGTTATACAGTGGTAGAGTGGTATATATGTATATATATATCAAAGTGATATATCATTTGTAGCAATATTGAATGCTATTTAGGAAGCTATATTAGTAATTAGTGTGCAATAGGGTTGGTTATATAATTCATCAAATATATATACTAAAGTGATTTAATAATGTATATATCACAACTTGCTATGTAGTATGGGAGGTGGCATATACATCATCACATATATTTGATATATATTAAAATGGTTGAATAATATATATACTATTTGTTTCAATATTGAATGTTATCTAAGTTATATATGTACAATGATAGTATATACATTATCAAATATATTTGATATATATATCAAAGTGATCTGATAATGTATATACCATAGTTTGTTAAGCATTATGGTGGGTGGTATATATCATGAAATATATTTTGTATATATATCAAAGTGATCCGATAATGTATATACCATTTGCAGAGACATCGAATGCTACATAGCAAGCTATATATTAATCCTCAGTATGTAGCATGGCTAGTAGTATATACATCATCAAATATATCTGATATATATACCAAAGTGATGAGGATAATGTGTGGTGGTATATACATCATCAGATATATTTGATATATATATCAAAGTGATGGGATAATGTATATACCACTTGTAGCTACATTGAATGCTACCTAGCAAGCTATATATTAGTCATCTTATGCAACATGGAGGGTAGTATATATATCATACATAGACCCATCTTAACACTGATTCTACTAAGCTGGTAGAGAGATCAAATTTCTAGAAGTGTAAAACCT
>SNQJ01S0105825.1:3872-30011 GCA_010110895.2 Picea sitchensis | reverse complement strand
CATCATCTTGAATCCTATTGGTTATTTTAAAATTGATGTTTATAGCAAATTTTTGCTGTGAGGCCCATTTTTTACC
This sequence comes from Picea sitchensis, assembly GCA_010110895.2. NCBI lineage: Eukaryota > Viridiplantae > Streptophyta > Pinopsida > Pinales > Pinaceae > Picea > Picea sitchensis. The sequence goes on along the minus strand of SNQJ01S0105825.1, from coordinate 29,935 downwards.
TCAAAATTTCTTTAATGTCCTCCTAGATAGGAATCATTCATAACAAAATATAATTACTCCACCAATGAACTTCCTTGGCACCTACACTTGAATCCCACAAGTGTAAAAGTTAACTCCTCTCTCCTCAACAATAAACATAGATATTAATACTAGGGTTTCCAAATGTGACAAATCCATAGTCTTCTTTTCTCAAAATATATACAAGACAAAATGATTGTTTTGTCCCTCTCGGTTTAGCACACAACCTATCTTCTTTACCTCATTAGGGTAAAACCTATCACATTCGCTTGAACTTTGTCCAAGAACATAGAACCTAAGACAAATAGATCAAATATATATGAATAAGATCACTAGGAGAAAATTCCATCCTACGATTACATATCTAACTCAAGCATGTGAGATCAAGAGAGAACAAGTATAAACAACAAGTAAAAGATCAACATGATAATATGACTCTCTCTTTTGTCTGTTTGTATGAGATGTGAGAGATTCCTACAATTATAAAGTGGATCAAGTCCAAAAAAAAAAACCTACTAAATGGGCACACATGTGTTGCACTCAAACTCCATGTCAAGCTCCAAGATGAAAACAACAACAAGCATGGCTCCAAGGCTAAAAAATCCTTAAGAAGAGTCCAACTCTCCATTTGGTCTGGATTATTTTTAGCACAAAATGAGAGAGGAGATATAACACAAATATATACATAAATATTGCAAGAGATCTAATAATATAACAGAGATATATTAGAGATATAACCATAAACACAGAGATACAGTAACACACAATTTCTATTAATGAGAAAAATGTACAAAACTGTAGAAATGCAGAGTGAAAGACTCGCTAGAATGGTGGCAACTTATCTCTGAGAAGAGATGTGATGGCTACTCACACTTGTAGGAATATGGATGTTACAATGAGGTTCCAAAGGAATTTTTATCATAAATAAAATCCAAATCCCTAACCCTGAAAGATGAAAAGCCAACAGTTTTGTGGACCCCATTTTGGGTAGTTTGGTGTATCAACTTCTGGGGGGCTTAACTTTGGCATACGACCTTTGTTTGGGGTGCATGATATCCCATTGTAAAGGTATCATCAAGGAGATTCATTTTAGGGGCTCAATCAAAGTCTTCAGATATCATTGAGGTGCTCAATCCCAAAAAAAAAAATTCATTTAGGCCCTCAAAATGGCCCCAGAAGTTTAGGAACCGAAAAAATGCTAAATATAGTAAGTTGCCAGAAGACTGTTTTGAGTTAGTTGGAATAGGTGGGTGGACTCTGTATCCACCTGGATCAATACTCCCTCCTTAGGAAGAAATGGTCTCCATTGCGTTAAGTGCCTAGGGGAGAGGGAAACATGTTTGTTGAATCTACATCTTGATGAGTTGTTTTCCTTGGTGGAGAAGTTGCGTTGCTTAGCTTGTTGAAGGATTTCACAAACCTATTGCTCACAGGGTTAAGTCTATTCAACCATTTGGGATACATGATATGACTGTGTGCAAAAGGAATATTTGTGCTTTGTTGCAATATTGTCGACCTGCTTCTATTGGATAGAAGGTGCTTAGGTCAAGGTTGTAGTGGTTGCAATGTCCTTATGTTCACCTTTTGAATAGATTGTGAAGAAGATGTATTTTGTAGTATGAGATACTCCCTTATGACATTGTTTAGGTGGGACAATAGTTGGAACCAGCTATGGTATCCTGTAGAGATGACCCCCCAGAGTAATAATGACACTACGGGGTTTATACTCATAGATAACATGGTGCTTCCACATATATCGTTGGCCCAAGAAAACATCACATACATCCAGAGGGGAAACATTGCATAATACCTCATCCTTGAAGAGATGAATGCCATATGACAATCGACACTATTGGATGACACAAATATCTCATCCTTGGAAAAGACACCCGATGGTGTATGGTTGTGGGTGTGGTGTTGTTGACAATCCCAACTGTTTGACTACCTCTGTTGAGATGAGGCTCTTATGGCTTCCACTATCAACAATAAAATGTATCGGGGTCCCCTTCACCCACATATGTGAATGAAAAATGTGCTCCCCCTCTTCAGGATTTGTTGGTTCTTCTAATTGAATTGTTGTGCTTATGACAATAGCAATGGGGTCTGCATCAACAATCTGTCTTATCACATTATTTTCAGAATCGGATTCTGAATCTAGGTTCAGATCTTTTTGTTTGATCTCGGCCACCAATGAATTTTTTGAGCGACATTCATCTGTGTTGTTCCACGAGATTTTGTGGAAATCGCACCACTTTCTAGTGTCCTTCTTCATCTTTGCATGACCCTTATTTTCCTGTGGCTTAAAATGGTTTTCTAGAGGTTGTTTGTTAGGGATGTATTTTTCATACTTTGGTTGTTGCATATTTTTAGACACAAACTCCCATTTTTTATGGTGGCTAAATTTCTTCTCGATTTTGACAGCATATTGATAGGCAGCTCCTAGCGATGAGATGTCTAGAAAATCCATTTTAGTTTGGATGTACCTGTGTAGAGCCCCGCGGTATTTTAGAACCAAATGCCTCTCATAATATTTGATACCCATCTTGGTGCGCAAGGTATGAAAGGTGTTGGTGAACTCTGGCACTACTTGGCCCCGCTCTTGACGCATCATGGTCCATCTCATGTATTGGTCATCATAGTTACCAACAAGGTAATATTTTTCCTTGACCATATCCACAAAAAAATCCCAAGTGGGCTCGACCCCATATATTCCTGACTCCTTTGTGGAACTTTGATCCCAGTAAGTTTCCCACCAATGTTTGACATGGGGGAGAGCTTTAAGGAGTGCGAAGGTGATATTTTCCCTTTCATAAAAATTGTGAACAGAGAAATAACCTTCTAGTATATTTAACCATTTTTCTATGGCATTTGCATCTATTTGTCCTTCAAATATGGGAATATAAAAATTAACTTGTACCTTGAAAGGTGAGGTGCCTCCAAAGTGGTCGCTTGATGAAGACGCATTGGTTGTTATCGGCAGGCACTGAAGGATGTGGGAAAAATTCTCCATCATTTCATCCCTCTGTCGCATGAGAGCTTGCTCAAGCAACAGATTAATAGAATCGGCTGCTCTATCGTTTTTATTTTCTTCTGCCATGGAGGGTTTCTTGGGTGCGCAAGAGAGATTTTCCTCAAGAGATACAAGCTAGAGACCCAACTTGTTATACTCAGACCTCGTCGGGGACATGCATTGAAAAAATGATCAAGAGCATCTTGTTTGATACCACTGATCCAAATTACTTTCGGTACGAAATGAGAGCGGAGATATAACATAGAAATATACAAAAATATTGCAAGAGAGCCAATAATATAATAGAGATATATCAAAGATATAATCATAAACACAAAGATAAAGTAATACACAATTTCTATTAATGAGTGAAATGTACAAAACTGTAGAAATGCAAAGTGAAAGACTCGCTAGAATGGTGGCAACTTATCTCTGAGAAGAGATGTGACAACTACTCGCATTTGCAAGAAGATGAATGTTACAATGAGGCTCCAAAGGCATTTTTATCATAAATAAAATCCAAAACCCTAACCCCATAAGATGAAAATCCAATAGTTTCGTGGACCTCGTTTTGGGTAGTTTGGTGTATAAACTTCTCGGGGGGCATAACTTTGGCATACAATCTCCATTTGGGGTGCACGATAGCCCGTTGGAAAGGTATCATTGAGGAGATTTATTTTGGGGGCTCAATCAAATCCATCAATTATAATTGAGGTGCTTGATCCCGAAAAAAAATCATTTAGGCCCTCAAAATGGCCCTGAAAGTTTAGGAATTGAAAAACCTTCTAAATATAGTAAGCTTCCAAAAGACTATTTTGAGCCAGTTGGAATAGGTGGGTGGTCACCTATATCCACCTAGATCATCATCTCCACAAAAATCCAAATCTCTAATGCTTCCTCATGATCCATTTGTTCCACTAGGTCCACCCTGTCTATATGATCACTCATCAACCCAACCATCCTCAAGTCAAGTACAAACCTCCATGAAAGAAACCAAGCATCCCCATGCCATATAGTGATTAAAACCCTTCTCCAAAATGCCTAAGTCTAATCCTCCAAGGCAATTAATTCTCCAATAAAGCCATCCACTCTCCATGTGTGCATCATGAATAATGTCATCATGTTTTCTATGTATCCAACACTCCAAGGAATAATTCCACATAAGAATCCATATAATGTCTAGTAATCAATGATAAATCCATCTCTCATTCGTATGTGCATCACGACATGTTAAATTTTATCCATAGACAATGCACCTACATCACATGAACCACCCCTAATCATTGTATAAACACTTTTAGTGTAACCCTAAAATATAACATGCTTGAAACAATGTTAGGGAGTGGTTGAACAAAAGATTCCTAGGAACTAATAGAATGATAGTTGAGAAAAACTGGTAGTAGGTGTTTAATTGCTTGAGCCTTACAATGCTATATTGATTTGGTGATACATGGGGACCTCTAGATAAATGACCTACTTACACAAATTTAAGCAAAAATAATACCAATTTTGAAATCTTGTTAAAGTTTATAATTCAGAAAGATGTGCTAGCAATTGGATCAACCCCCAAGAATTCCACACAGACATACTCTTCCCATGATCAGTCTGTGATCGACAAAGCCACCAGATTCATTGAGAGGATTAATCACATCTGCCAACAGGTCCACGATATTTTGTAGAAATCCAATGCTAAGTACAATCAACACCATGATCAACATAGGTTACCACACTAGATTCAGGTTGGCGACAAAGTCTGGTTACATTTGCAGAAGGAGCATCTCACAGGGCCCCATTGGAAGCTCCACCCACTTCGCTATAGTCCTTACACTATCACCAAGGTCGTGGGTATAAATGCTTTTGAGCTCAACACTCCACCCTTCCTTGGCCTGCACCTAATGTTCAATGTGGACCTCCTTCAACCATATTTTCCACCATTATTGGACACCTCAGAGATCGCAGAACAACTGACACCCACAAAGATCAATCCTGACTACATGGAACAAGAATCCACTAATTAGATAGTGGACACACAAATCAATGGCACTCTCCAGCAAAGGATCCATCTTTATCGAGTTGTCAAGAAAGGGAAACTCCTACACCAAGGCAAGTGGCTCACCCGGGGCCAAATCCAACAGAAATTTCCTCACCTGATGGGAGAACTCAATGAAATGGAGACCATTGATTCCTAAGGGGGGAGGATTGATCTAGTTGGCTATTGGTGGCCACCCACCTATTCCAGCTGGCTCCTCTTGTCTGTTTTTAGTTCAACACGTTCTTTTGTACTTGTTTGTAATTATGGGTTCTACACTTTTGGGGTTGTTTGAATCCCTACACATCTTCCAGGTGGATATTGGTGGCCTCTCACCCAATACCACTGTATTATTTTGTATGTTTTCATGTCATCACATCTTGGTGTACTTCCAGGGACGTTTTGGAGGCCTAAAAAATGTTTTTTTGGCTCACCACAGTCAAACTGTAGACAGAGTCAGAGTTTGATGGAAAAATGTGTAGTTCTCTAAAATAACTTTCCAACGAGCTATCATGCACCTAGAATGGAGGTCGTATGCAAAAGTTACGACCTCGGGAAGTTGAGGTACCAACTTACCCATAGGTGTCCACATGGATTTTGACATTTCACCTCCTAGGGTTAGGATTTTGGTTGTCTAGGGATTTGGAATTCATGAGTAATATAAAAAATTCCTCTAGAGCCTTACTGTAATTCATTCTACTCAAATGGATGCGCGTAGCAACCACATCTTTTATCAGAGATAACTACCACCATTCGAGCAAGTGTTTCAGTTCAACAATTTTACAGTTTCATCCTAATTCATTATTCAATAGAAGATATTGTTCAATGGATATATGTGTTATTCTTCATATCTTTATGTTTAGTGTATTCCGTTTGTTAATCAGTTCGTTCCAATCCTAAATCAAGATCAACAGAAATGGGTTATTGGTGAATGGTACCACTATGATGAGTGCAAAGAGAGGAAGTCAATGTGATATGTTCCAAATAGGGGTGTCGGGAAGGGGTCGGGTCCACAAGGAAAAAAATTGCTAAAAAATGATATGTATGAATGTTATCAGGGCGAAGAGAGGAATCCAATGAGATAGGTCTCAAATAATGGTGCAAGAAAGATCCATGGTTTCTATAGATAAGGGTTTTCCATGTGCCATCTCTCTCTGATTTACGTGTGGAGTCCAATGGTACTACTCAACCCAATATCTCAGGGAACCAACTAAGGAGGCTAGACTGTGCCCTTAGTTATACTACTCGACTGCCCAAATACTAGAGCTTATCTTCTTGAGTGTTGTTCTCAGTGACACTATAGTAGTCAGTCGACCGATTGGTTTATCTACGGAGGGCTGCAATATATCTAGTTTGATCCATATACAGGTGTTGTCTGATGCACTACCACTCGAAGGGGTACCAACATGGGTTACAAGGGTGGCTAACAATGTGCGCTTAATTACCACTTGTAGTTCCTACATGTATTATTCCCCAACTGTGGATTTATGCGTTGAATGATAGATCTTTATAGCTTTAAGACATCAGAATATCTCTCTACCCTGAAAAAAATAACCCACAATTTGTTTTCCAAGGAAAGTGCTATGATACCACTTGCAAGGTACTATATCTATTATAATAGTTGAAAACAAAAATATTGCAGAGATTAAAAATGAAACAACACAATAGATGAAACCACAATACCAAAATAATACCTTTATTGATAGGAAACAATGTTCACTTGCCTCTTCGAGGGGGAAACCTCGAGCAGAGAAACTCTCTATTACAATAATTCTCAAGACAAAAACTTTTCATTCACTCAACTCCTATTTATACTAAATATATCTACCAAAAGAACAATCTAGAGGAAGATCTTCTAGAAGCGAAAGCTTCTATTAGGTCTTCTTACATTTGGAGTATTCTTCCTTATTACTAGGCCTTATTAATATTGGCCTTTATTACATGGAAAATGTATTATTCTACCTACGTGAAGGTTAGGACGGTTAGGTCCCTAATACCTTCTCTCACAAAAATTGAAGTCGGGAGGATTTTCTACAAGCGCCTCAAGTGGTAGAGGAAGAGCCTAAAACGAAGGGAGATCAAGCTAAACAAGAGAATACATAGGAAGTATATGAGAATCTAGTAGAAGAATCTCATGTAAAAGATGAAGCACATGTATATGAATAAGAAGACGACAAAGTGAAAATAATAAGAGAACAACATACTAGAATGATATAACATGATGCCTATTCATAAAGGAAAACCATTATGCACTTATAGAAATTATTGATGATTGTGTGACTAAAGTTGGGCCTTGAAATAGGAAAAGTAAGAATTCTAATCATTTTAAAGATTAATCACAAGTTAAGGAAAATAATATTCTGCAATACAAGTTACATTCTTCTTGGAGAAAATTGAAGGCATATAAGTCTGAGTCAGGGTTGGACCCATTGGTCCAACCCCTTAACAAGTGTGCATGGTCACTGTAACATACCCGACCCCTTAAAGGTTCTAAGGGACGAGGTATCCTGTTTCTTATCTTTCTTGGTTTATTTAAATTATCTTACTTTCTTCAATACACATCATGTATGTTCTTTCTTCATGTGATTGTTGATAATAACACCTTCTTATCTACTGATTCATGGAATCGTGGACTCTTGGCTACATATCGTTATAATTCTCCTTCCACAAGTCCACCCAAAAAATCTTGACACTTAGTCATTCCTCCTTATTTACGGACGTGCGGACGTATAACTCTTTACCTATTCTTCATAAGTTCATGAATTCTCAACACTTAGACGTCTTTCCCTTCGTGGAATTGCGGACTCGCAGAGGTAACTTTCTATGATACCCGTTTTCATGAGTTTGAAGGGTCTCTACACTTAGCCATTTTTATCATATTTTCAAACTATCTTACTCACGAACTCGTGGAGGTAATATTCTATGATACTATCTTTCATGATTCTGAAAGGTCTCAACACTTAGTCATTTTTCACATCTTCATGGACTAGCGGACTTGTGGAGCTTATATTCTATGATACTAGCTTTCATGAGTCCGAAAGTTCTCAACACTTATTTTTTTCTCATATTCTCGGACTAAAGGAATCACAAACTCACAGAGGTAATATTCTATGATATTAGCTTTCACGAGTCTGAAATGTCTCAACACTTAGTCGTTTTTCTCATCTTCATGGGTTAGCAGACTCGTAGACTCGCAAACGTAATATTCTATGATACTAGCTTTCATGAGTCTGAAATTTCTTGGTACTTAGACATTTTTCCTTCTATTACCATTGCGTGGAATGAAACGTAGGGTGACATCGGGTACAAATATCGCTTGACACGTGGAATTTCTTAGGGTGACACGTGGCCTTCTTCCATCATGACACATGGCGATGCTAGTCAGTAGAGTACATTGTGATGATGTCACATTTTTCTGTTGGTCTCGTTCCAATGAGATTCACCAACATATTCAGTGTAGTTTTCATTGTGGCCTCACACCGATGGATGGTCTAGATCGTCCCTCAGTCTTCCAAGGTCATTCTGACCAGGAGGCTTCGACCATGTCACTTTCCATGGACCCAACGGTCTAAGATTGTTTGCATTCACTCCTCGACATATCAATGCACCTTGTTAATTTCTAAGTAGGGATTTGTTCTCAGCGTAGACGAAGGGTTAGGATCTTTCCCTTTATCCCAACTGACATCCAAGGTCGCATCTTGACCATGTCCCGATAAAGGGCCCGATTTTATCCATCGTAAAAAATCCACAGGCATGATTTTTCTTAAACAAATTAGGGTTTCTCCAGTGAATTAATAGTCCACCTCTGGACTTAGCCATTTCGTGGATACCTTTCTTTGATTCCTTCTCAAGTATTACCGAGCCTCGATGGTTCTCATGCTTCACCAAGGTACTACATGATTTCCTCATGGATTATTCATAGTACCCTATTCTTTGAAATATTGGTTGATGTCGGGCATTCCAACACCATGGAACACAGGGTATATACGTGTATATATATGTATATATGTGTATGCATGAGAGAAAATTCATATGTCATATGGTTACAACGTTACACATAGTGAGTAGGGACAACTCTCCCCTCGGGTTAGCACATAGACCTTGAATTTTACGCATGCATGGAAACCATAAATATTTGTATCCTTTCCTATATACTAGGCACACAACATTATTCATAGGTATACATTCATAAATTATTCTCATGAGACATGAAGTATTCACAATATAGAATGTAAAACTCTTCACGAAGTTAATCATTATGTGCAAGTTCTAGTGTCTTTGAAATACACAATTTGATTTGCAGACCAAATGGTTACATATAAATATTATATTATCCATTTATCCATACATGTAATCATGTCAATACACAGAGGTGGATGAGACACTTATCTTCAAAAAATTAAGATATGTTTAGTACTCTTGTAGAGAGAACCTCTCTCCACCCAACTGTAGGTAAGGTTTCCATAAACATCACTACAATCAACCACCCCTATGCCAAGATACAATGTCAAGAGAGGATTTCCCGCAATATGTTTTCTTCGAGTAAAAACTACTTATTTTCCTTGCTCGCCCCCCTTTTCTTCTTGTCTTCTTCCCTGAGGACCTCATGGATCATGTCAGAAACTTCCTGAAGGTACTTTCCCATTTATTCTTAACTCCTTCGAGAACTATTCCAACTACCATGTTGACTGATAGTCAGTTTTTAGGGCTGAGGACAGTTTAGATCCATATCATTTTAAATTATGTAGGGTACTTCCTCTCAGTTTCATTCAAAACAATGATGGAATCCCACTTGCCAACTCCTCTCTTGACATCGTAACTTGTGAAGGACATACCTTCATCAGTAACTCAATATTTTCTTATTTTATTAAAATCGAAACACACACGCATATAGAAATATTACAAAATATATCAAGGTCCATTGTTTATCCTTGATCACCCAAGTTTCGGCTTATTGTTTTTCCATAACAAGATTTATAATTACAGACTGGGGGAAATAGGGGTGTTACAATCTCGTCCCCCTTAAAGGAACACCACCCTCGATGTTCTATTTAACATAAAAACTCCATATTCAACAGTGAACAAAAAAGGGTATGCATGTTTCATGGCATCCTCCATTTCCCAAATCACTTAATCGAGACCAAAGTGTTTCCATTCCACCTTGACTTGGGCCATGTTTATGTTCTTGAGAGATATCTCTCTCTTATTTAGGATACATTGTAGCTTTGGTTGGAACTCTCCCTCTGGCTCCACCTATATCACAAACCAGTCAATTATGTTAGTAGCATCATGTATATATCTCTTTAATAAGGAAACATGGAACACATTATGTTATTTCACTGTGGGGGGCAAGGCCAGTTTATAGGCTACAGGTCCCACTCTGTACATAATTTCAAAAGTTACACAAAACCTGGGTGCTAGTTTAGCGCACACCCCCATTCTTAAGGAGCTTCTCCTTGGTTTGATTAAGAGACACACATGATATCCTATTTTAAATTCTTTATGAATTCTTTTGTTATCTGCGTAACTCTTCATTCAGTCTTGGGCCACCTTCGGATTTTTCTTTATCTGGCTCATTTTTTTTTCTAGTTCCATTAACATTTCCGATCCAAGGGTAACGTTGTCTAATGGATTATCCCAGCTGATTGTGATATTGCATTTTATTCCATAGAGGTACTCAAAAGGGGCCATTTTCAAGGATTCTTGGTATCCAATATTGTAGGAAAATTCTATAAGGGGTAGATACTCTTCCCATTTGTTGTGTTGATGCACTACATGCATACTTAATATGTCTTCTAATATTCGGTTCACCCTCTCTGTTTTTCCATTAGTTTGAGGGTGGTAGGTTGTACTAAACAACAATTGTGTTCCACATCTAGAGAACAAGGACTTCCAAAATTCCGAGGTGAATTTGGCATCCCTATCAGATATGATTTCCTTGGGAATCCCATGCATTCTAAATATTTCTTTCATGAAGATGTTGGCAATGTCTATTTCCTTTCAAGTGGATTTTATTGGGATGAAGTGGACAACCTTGCTCAATTTATCCACAACTTCATGATGGCATAATTTTCTTTGGTCATTTAGGGTAATCTAGTGATGAAGTCCATGGAAATGTTTTTCCATTTCCATCCTACGGAATGAGCCAGGATCTAACATCGTCGCTGGGTTTTGGTGTTCTGCCTTGACTTGTTGGCACTCTATATATTTATCCAGATAATTAGTTGTGTCATTTTTCATTCTTGTCCAATCAAACAATTTCCTAAGGGTTGTAATCATCTTATGATAATAGGAACTAACATGGTATTTGTGGAGTTCATCCAATATGAACTTTTTCAAAGTGTCACAAGTTAGGATATACAAACTTCCTTTGTATGTTAGTGGGCCATCTGTGTAGGTGGATAAGATGCATAATTTCGTCCAGTGAGCTCTTGATTTGGGTGTATCTTCATAGTTTTGAATAACTCATCTAAATGCCGTGCACTTTTAACTCTTTTTGTTGAGGCTGTCTGTCTCACAAGTAATGATGGTTGCTAAATGAATTACCTTCATACTTCTACTAAGGTAAACCACTCGGTTTTATTTCCCTTTTATGTGTTTTATTTCAAAGTCAAACTCACTAAGGAGATCCATCCACCTATATTTCCTAGCATTTAGCTTGGGCTGGTCAAATAAATACCTCATCCAATTAGGTCATGAGGGAAAAACTAACTTCTTCTCGGTAGTTCCTCCAAATTTTCAAAGCATGCACTATAGATATCTCAGAGTCATGGGTTACATAATCTATTTCATGTTTACTCAATTTTTGGATTCATAATGTATTACATGTCTCCTCTTGCATGAGGAATCCTCAGTCTCTCTTGTAGACTTATTGATGCACTTGAGGTATTCCTTGTTTTGGGTCTCTGATTTTACTGTCTGAGAATGTGTTGAGAGGTGTTTAATTTGCTAAGCGTCCCTCGTTATCAAATAAATTCCACCTTTCTGTGGTGAAGTGGTTGGATGGTCAATCTTAGAAAATCCCTTTATGAATCTCTTATAGTATCCTATTAATCCCACTTGGAAGGATCTAATGTCAGTGATATCCCTAGGTGTGGGCCAATACATAATGGATTTGATCTTATCAACATCAATTTCTACCCCTTTCTCAGAGATAACATCGCCTAAGTAATGGAATTTATTTTGGAAAAGGTCACATTTTCTAAGAGCATGGAGCATGTCTCTCTTAGCACTTGAAGCACTGAATTTAGGTGTTATTCATGCTCTTCCTTAATCCTTGAGTAAACTATGATGTCATCAATAATAACTAATATAATTATTTCCAAGAACTTGTTGAATAAATTATTCATAAAAAACATGAAAGTGGTTGGTGCATTAATTGAGGGTCCAAATGGCACCACAGTGAATTCATAGTGTTTGTACCTTGTCCCAAAGGTGGTTTTATAGATGTACTCAACCCAACATTCCAAGATTTGATTATATCCGGATCTCATATCAATCTTGGCTCAACCTTTATTCAAATTTGATTATATCCAGATCTCATATCAATCTTGGAAAATATGGTGGCACCTATTAACTAGTCAAATAAGTCATCAATCTTGGGAAGGGGGTACTTGTTCTTAATTGTCATTTTATTGAGTTTCCTATAGTATATGAAGAACCTGAGCGTACCATCCTTCGTTTTTATAGATAAGGTTGGTTCTCTCCAGGGAGACACACTACGCCAAATGTACACCTTGTCTAACATTTCCTTCATATGCAATCTAAGCTCAATTAACTCTGGGGTACTCATCCTATAGGGTGTTCTAGACATTGGCATTTCTCCAGGTACAAGCTTTATTGAGAAATCAATATCTCTTTTGGGATGTGATCCTAGTACCTCGTTTTGAAACACATCTCTAAAATATTTCAGAATATGGTGCTCTTCTAGGATTGGATTTTGGTTCTTAACGAAATCTAATACATGTATTTCATACAAAGGGCACCCCTTCCTACAATAATTCTCATTTGGAGGGATGATATATTTCTTACTGAGACAAGTTTTTGAATTCCTTGTAAGATTCTTCTCTCCCCTTTTTCATCTTCACATTCTAAGGTTTTGTTATAATACATTTTAGCTTTATGGGCAGCCAACCAATCCATGCTTATCAACAAGTTTTATGATCCTAGAGGATGGATGTTTAAGGTGGCTTGAGTAGGAAACCCTTTCATGATGAATGGGAATGTTGTTCCGACCCTTTATTCCCTTCTTTTTGTTCCCATGGACACCTATACCAACCATTTCTTAGTGTGTTTTACTTGTTGTAATTTACACTTATCAATAATTTGAGGAGAAATATAACTCATATTAGAACCGGGGTCAATCATAATAGAAATAAGACAGTTGGTGACCATACCTTCCATTAACACCATTGAGTCTTGGTGGTATGCCTATTTATTTTCCAAAGATACATGTATCTTTTGTATGCTCTTGGCCACATCATCGATTGTGGTAGCCTCTTGGATGTTTTAATATCCCTTGTTGTTTGGTTCCATGATTCCCAGTATGGTCACCAATTATATTACAAGGAAAATATCTCTATGGCTAGGGGAAAACCACAATAGACAAAAATGAATGCAGAAATCAACTCTATTCTCAAGTATTCTATATAAACAAATATGCTATCAAGACAAGATAAAATGCCTACCTCGTCCAGATGTTTGATGAAGTCCATCGTTGAGCACTTGACCCAAAGAAATATACCTCAACAACCAAGCAACGTAAGCATATGGTGATAATATATGATGTTAGCACATTCAATAGCATAATCTATTAACATTCATATCAAATACGCCCATGGAATAATAATTCAAATATTTGAAAGATATCAATTGGATGAGAAAAGAGTATTTCTATTAAGATATGATCAACATAAGTGAATAAGTTATAGAATTCCATGTTGGCACGGTTTGGAATTGAGAAACTAAGTTCCTTCCAGTTGGGCCTCCACCACTTCAATCCTCCACCAAAGGTAAGCTCATGTAAGAGAGACAATGGAGTTCTCACTCAATAAGGGAATAGCTTGGGGGTTGAACATTGTGTTCAGACTTAAAGGATAAAGGGATGCAGAGTCAATGTGAAGTGAATAATTCCTCTAGAGTAACTTTGATCTCAAAGTTGAATTCTTTCTCCTTCTTTCCATAGCTCGGAATTGGCCCATTTATAGCCTTAAAGTAGAACTGCAGGGCCGAGTCAGAACATTTCCAGTATATGGAAGGCCAAGGATCATTGATCTCCTGTCGTGACATGGAAACCCGACACTATTTTTCATTTTTGGGCACATTTCTTGATGTATGTGGGATGTAGTGGTGCAACCTACATATACACATGTTGTATAGTAGGCAAGGTGCGTATATGTGGAAAAATTGTATTTTTAGCTCTGGGATTTGCAAAAAGGGATTAAAATTCTGCATGGGGAAATGTAAAAAGGCCTTTTGTGCAAGATTACATGGGGTGAGGAAAATCTTGCTATAAAAAATAGTCTCCCAGCATGTGTTCTTCTCCACAGCCCAAACAATTCAATGATTCCTTCTTTGTGCTTTAAGTCCTACCCGGGGCTGATCCAATATTATTATCTCCACCTTGAGATGGGAAGTTCTGTTGATCACATTTTTGGCAGGTAAGCCCATCCTAGGATTCCACCCAAAATTCTTAAACCTTGAAGGTTTAACTCCCATTTTCTAGAATCCTATCTTATTTTTGTTTTTCCATTCCTTGGCGGGTTATGCTTTGTGGTTGAATTTCTCGTAATAGTATCTGGCCTTTTGAATGGTGTCTTCCAAGGTTTTAGGTTCATCAAGTTCAATCCTCTTTTGGAAGGATTGGGGAATTTCACTAAGAAATCGTTGAATCTTTACCTTTTCATCCTTTATGTAGGGTGCATACCTCATCAGTTCCATAAATTTGTTGATGTATTCATCTATAGTGAGTTATCCTAATTTGAGCTCATATTTTCATCATAGTACCACTTCGAGAAGTACTTCTTCTTGAAGTATTTCTCAAACTTACTCCAAGACAACCCCTTTGCTTGGATTCCTTTTACATTTCTAAGATCTTCCCACTAGATAGAGGCCTTTCCATTCAAATTGAATATAGCTATTCGAGATTTCAAGTTTTGAGAGTAGTTATGAACTTTGAAATACTTCTTTAGGCCTAGTATCCAAGCTTCTTGCTCCTCCCATTTTTTTTATTTCCCCATCAAAAGTAGGGGGCTTCACTTTCTTGAATTCCTCAGGGTCCCTGCCTTTGGAGTACTTCTTTTTCTTCCCCTTCATCTAGGAACGAGAACTGGTCTTACTGTTGGACAATTATGTGGATATTTCTACTACTCCACTAGAGAAATCATCAGACGAATATTTGGTTTTCGTATGCATGTTGGCTCCATGAAGGTCCTTCTTGAGAGGGCTTCTTCTTGCATTGTTTCTTTCATGTCTGTGCTTTTGTATGTCAGGTGAATTATGGGTTTTCTCAGACCGGTGTTTGTCCATGTTGTTGGTGATTGGTCCATGTTGCAATTGTCGTTGTAGTTCTGAAAGACTTTCTAGTAGGACTACATTTATCTTGGTCTTTTTTTCTTGTTCCTTCATTAGCCGGTCCTTGTCAGCCTTAAAGATTTGCAAATCTACCCTGAGACTTCTCACGGTCTCCACCAAGTTCAGAGGGGTTTCTAACATCCTCATTTCATCAGATTCTCCTTCTTTGTTATGGGATCTCTACCCCCATTCACGGTGGGCCACCATCATTTTTCTTAGAGCTTGTGTGGAAGATCTCATACTAGTTAAGTGTTGAGAATCAACAATTGTTTGTTAATTGACTTGTCCATTATCTAAAAAAAACACGGTACATTTGTAAACTGATATTATGCTATAGAAATATAGTGGTTTATAGTAGTATACCGTCCCTGTTTAGTTGCGCACAAAAAACATATAATCATGTTCCTCTCCCCAGTACGAAGGTTTTTGATAAATGCTCACGATTAATTACTTGCCAGGTTATTATTTCGATATTCTGGGGTTAATCATTGCACAATGAATTATGTGGGGCTTCCACACACTAGGTAAAATGGGGACTCAGGAACCGTAGGATCATATGGTATGTTAATACCCATCGTTGGTCAGGGTTTCCATGGTCAAAATCTGGGTGGGTAATTTTATAAATTGTGATAATTGATTACGGTCAAATCAATGGTCCATGTCGTTATACAATGTGAAAGTGGTCATGAATTACGTTAAACAATTTTGACGAGAAGCACCAAAATAAGTCACACGTGAGTTAACTAAGGTGACCAAGTGGTGGTCACTAAGGACATAGTTTCATTCTTATGGGTGATGTTATTACTGCCCCTCGACCCCCTTCTATATCATGAAGAAATTACCTTTTGGTCAACATATGTTAACACACTCAAAGGCCTAAGTACTTGGTCACCCAACAAGTATTAGTAGGTCCTTTTAAATAGGGTATCTGAGATCATGTGGTTTAAAATTGGTTGAGGGATGAGATTGATGGTCAACAAGAGCTCCAGGAATCCAGGCTTCGGGAGTTCCAGAATTTCCACACTCTCAACCCTTCCGGAGTGCCAAGTATCTAGAATGCAGGATTTGTTGCCACGTATCCTTTCCTGATCAACGACGAGGATTTTCTTCATAGCTCCAGGCTTCAAGGCTTTCCCAAGAACCTCTCCATATATCTCTTGGAGTTCCAAATTATTGAAGGTCCTCTCTTTCCTCCCTGTATCATATCCTGATCAACGATTGATATTAACTCCGAACTTCAGGAGTTCTCGACTCAAGGCAACTTGCAACTCAATTTCTCTGGAGTACCAAGTCTCTGGATCTTGCGCCACATGTCTACTGTAATCAATCACTGAGATGGACTCTGGCCTTCAGGAGTCCTCGACACCAACTGCTTATTCCTTAAATCCTTTGGAGTTCCAAGTCTCTAGACTACCATGTGTCCTCTCCCGATCAATAATGAGGATTTACTCTGCTCTTTGGAGCTTCGGGGGTTTGACCTTCATCACACTTCATTCCTTCATAACGTTGAATTGAAAAATTCCCAAAGTCTTTGTCAATAACTAAGCACCAAGGGGGGTTACGTGGCATAAATAAGGAACAGACACGTGGCCCTATCTAATGGGTGACACATGTCATATACTAACTAGCACGAATGGTCTTTTAAAAACATGAGACACGGTGACACGTGACAAGGATCAAGTGTGTCCACGTCACCCTAGGTGACGTCAGCAGGCCATGTCACTCTAGTACCTCACAACTTCGGGACTTCAGAACTTCGGAACTTCGGGAGACTTCTACACACTACACCACAAATCCCCTGAACGTCGAATTCCCAAATAGGTTGATCTGTGGACACGTGTGCTCAAACATGAATGGTCTGGATTTACTACAGAGTTCGGGACTTCGAAGGATTTCACTGTTGAACACCACCACACCCTCGGAATGTTGAACATCGAATTTATGAACCCTTTCTATTCTTCAGACATGTGTCCCCAAATATGAAAGGTCCAGAAAAAAAATCTTCACCAAAATCTATCGATCCTTGACCATTGGCCATAAACAATCGAAGATTTTCTTTTTCCGAAAAAAATAAAAATAAAAATAAATCACTAAAATCTGTCAATCCTCGACCATCGGTCATTGGCGATTGGATATTTTCTTTTGTCGATATTCAACCCTTCACCAAACTCACCAAGATGAATACAAACCATCGATCTTCCTCTTTTTTCAAATCGTCAAATCAATCCCAGACGTCGATTTGGTAATTCCACCAAACTTTGTAAACATTCAAATTTTTAAAAAATTTCAAGGACGAATCTGGACCGTTGATCCAAGATTGAATGCGATATCAATCGTCGATTCTCCAAACTTTATCCAACATTATAGTGGCCATTAAAACTCAAATTTTTCAACCTTATAAGTTGAATTCGGCTCTGCAACTCTGCAGATCGAATCCATTAACTTCTTACACAATCCTGGAATCATTCAAACTCATATCCATTCACAAATTTGTGGGATTTCACTCAAATGTTTCCACTGTTTTCCCCCAAATTCGCATAGATATATAAAATCTGTGACAACGAATCTTCCTGATTTGCACTTGTTCTGGCCCCTAACAGTCTGGTGTTTGAACCAGAAACTTTGATACCAATTTGTAACGTACCCAACCTCCCATAGGCCAAACATGCCACACCAAGAACATACCTCTTGGATGATTTCAAATCTCTAATAACAATTAGTTAATAAATAAGCATGAAATACATACATGCAATGATCAAGATTTATACTACAACATAAAAGACATGCACAATATACCATACATAGAATTAACTAGCAAGCATGCATATTATAAGTACAAATATCAGGTATAATAATTCAATATGAAGCGAAAATAAATACACAAGAAAAGGAAACCATAACAGAGAGAACTTATCTTTTATACAAGAGAACTATTGATTAGTTGCAGAGCAAGGACGTTCCACCCAACCATAGACACTATTGTTTCAAGTCTCAACAACAATGTCCCCCCCGAGCCAGGGCTATGAATCCACAAGGATAGTTCTAGAGTGTTACTCGGCTTCCCAAACTAGTCATCACTCAAGCTCTCACAAGATTCTCCATCACTCACATAAATCCAAGTACCCAACTCTCTTCTACCCATCCTACACCACCCAAAAGAATGGACCTCCACCCGTCTCTATCACACAGTCCCTCAGGTAGTCCTTCTCCTTCCAGGGCTCTAGTGCAGCTGGTCCAGAATCTCCATGTTGGGACTCTCAAGACTCGCGACTATGAGAAAATCTAAGCATAGGCCAAGCATATCAGAGATACAGGCCTCAAATCATGGCTGAATTACACCACCAATCTCTACAGCCAATAAAACCATGGTTTTTCTTCAATGGCCTGATTTCCTTTACCAAGCCAAATGAGAATGAGGAAAGATGAGTGAGTGAAGGAATGAATGGAGTGAAAAATCCATGTGAGAGGATGAAAAATGAACAAAATCTAGTGAATGAACGTGTGAGGCATCCAGAAACAACACCAGAATGGGGACGTGAATGAGAGTGAGCGAATGACCAAAACAAATGAGAGAATTAGCCAACTAGAAAACCCCTTCCACAGACCAGGGATGGGTCTTTGTAATTCGTGGGGATCAAGAACCTCTTGGCCTCCCCCCCATGAACTCACGTAATCGATTCCCCCCTCCCCCATTAAAGAAAATAGGTAATTAAAAAATGAAATAAAAACTTAGCCCCTCAATCCCCCTCTCTTGTGGAATCATAGCCCCCTATAACTCTAGTCCTTTTCTGTGGAATTTCCTATAAAATACAGGATTGATTTAAAGTTCTGTAACATATGTGACATTAGAGATCACTCTCTAGAAGACTTCCCAATAGTGCTCAACAAAATTATACCTAGAAAGACTGTAAATATACTACACGTAGTATCTAAATAAGATGTAAGGAACTCTAATAATTTACATATTGTTACATGGTCAGGCGTAGGAAGAGACATCCATACTCCACCAAAAAAACTACCAAATAAAAAAGGCTAACAACTTTCCAAACCTAGATAAAGAAGAGAAAATAATGATAGAAGCTCTTAAATTCTTCAGGAATGCAACAAAAGATCAACAAAATCCTAAAAGTCGAGATGAAGACATCATCTAGGAATTTTTTCAAGTACTCATAAAAATAGTCGATAGGTAGGCTATTGGACCTACTCAACATACTGTGAGAATACACAGATGGTCATAAACCAACTAGGGATGCAAATCACCTCTCTTACAATAGCAAAGATTATGATCCACGAGTCGACTTGGAAATCGAAGGAATGATGGTTAATCAGGTGGTAGTCGATTTTGGTTCACAGGTTAATATTTTACTAAGAGAAACATGGATATGAATGGGCCAACCCAACCTAGCACCCACATTGAATTATCCTAATTTAGTTGATCATAGATTAATAGAACCAATCAGAATACTAAGAAATGTCAACGCACAAATTATGGGAATACTGAATTCGGTAGAATTTGAGGTGATCGACCTTGTCCAAGGAATGCCAACATATGCAACTCTTGTTATTCAGCCATGGGGTCGACGAATGAAAGTAACTATCTCCCTGGAAAGATAGAATCAAACTAAAAGGAAGTGGTAGAAAAAAATTACTCCACTAGATCGAAAGGAAGGAAAACCATGGATGGATTCATGGGATGAATATCAAGAAGCCAGATGTTTGTATCAGATAAATAATGAACAAAAGGAATATATAGAACTAACTGCAGAAGGATAAATTTCGAGAGAAACTCCCGTGTCGTTCGGACATAATTCCGACTCCTCCCTATACAAATGGAAAATATAGAACTATGAAGCACATGCAAAAGACTGATGGTCTATAAAATTTATTCCAAAGAAACATCTTAAGACGTGTTATTCAATCCAGGCAGTACCAAAATTTATGAAAAAATATCCCGACAAACTCCCACTCTCATTCCGACGGACATTCAGATAAGTAAACCCTTGCGATACAATGAACGTCATACCCCGTCGACTCACATGGAAGAGGCAGAAAAATCCATAGGAGAGCAAGGAAGAACACATATTCTTATGGAAACTTTCACAGGCCAGGCTACAAGATGGTGAGAAACACATTCCCCCCAATTACAAACATGGACGATTGTGTCGACATACTTCATTAGAAGACTCAATGACAAGAAACTATCCAAAGATGAATATATTCCTACATTCAAAATCAGATACGATCCAGCATAGCATATCCAACGTTGCGAAAGCAAATGGCGAAGAATTGGATAAAAGGATGAAAGGGTATGGCCCCATATGTTTCTAACTACATTAGATGAGATACCAAACAAATGGTACAAAATTGAAGAAGACTAAGGCCACACTTCGAAATGGACCAAAATCAAAGGAAAAATTTCCCAAGACTTTGAATTTAATCCAGTACAGGAAAACTTAAAAGACCCAACATGCCATATAAAAATATTTCTAGAAATTCCATCACTCTCTCTTACCGCAGTGTGGTCCATCTCATGTACTAGCCATCATAGTTACCAATAGGGTAATATTTTTCCTTGACTACATCCACAAAAAAATCCCAACTGGGCTCAACCCCATATATTCCAGACTCTTCTATGGAAATTTGCTCCCAGTAAGTTTCCCACCAATTTTTGACATGGGGGAGATCCTTAAGGAGTGCGAAGGTGATCTTTTCCCTGTTGAAAAAATTGTGAACAAAGAAATAACCTTCTAGCGAATTTGACCATTTTTCTAGGGCAACCGCATCGATCTAACCTTCAAATAAAGGAATATCATAATTAACTTGTACCTTGAAAGGAGAGGTTCCTCCAAGGTGGTTTCTTGATGAATATGCACCTATTGTTATCAACAAGCGTTGAAGGACGTGGGAAAAATTCTCCATCATTCCGTCCCTCTGTCACATGAGAGGTTGCTCAAGCAACAGATTAATAGAATCTTTTGCTCTGTCATTTTTCTTTTCTTCTTCCATGGAGGTTTTCTTGGGCGTGTGAGAGTGATTTTCCTCAATAAAGACAAGATCGAGACCCAACTTTCTATACTCAGAACTCTTCTGGGACATGCACTGAAAAATGATTAAGAGCAGCTGGATTTGATACCATTCATCCAAATTATTTTTAGCATGAAATGAGAGCAGAGATATAATAAAAAATGTACATAGATATACCAATAATATAATAGATATATTTCATAGATATAACCATAAACACAAAGATGCAATAATACACAATTTCTATTAATGAGCGAAATGTACAAAAATGTAGAAATACATAGTGAAAGACTTGCTAGAATGGTGGAATCTTATCTCTGAGAAGAGATGTGACATCTACGCTCATTCACAAGAATATGGGTGTTACAATGAGGCTCAAAAGACCTTTTAAAAATAAATAAAATACAAAACCATTACCCCGGAAGATGAAAATCCAACAGTTTTGTGGACCTTGTTTTGGGTAGTTTGGTGTATCAACTTCCCAGGGGCGTAACTTTGGCATACAATCTCCGTTTTGGGCGCACGATAGCTCATTGGAAAGGTATTGACGAGGAGCTTCATTTAATAGGATAAATTATATATTTTTCCTATTATTAAGGTTCCCTATTGTGAAAAAAGCATCGTTTAGGCCCTCAAAATGGTCCCAGAAGTTTGGGACCTGAAAAACTCCTAAAAATAGAAAATTGCCAACAAAATATTTTGAGCCAGTTGGAATAGGTAGGTAGCCACCGATATCCACTTGGATCGGTAAAAGTACCTTGAATAATCCCTCCAAGTTAACATATTGTTGTTTTTCCATGTTTTCATTGCCACTAAAACATCATGAGAGACCATCATTAGCTTGCACATGCCCTTAATCTCCTTGCAACATTTATATCTATGAAATTATGGGTGCTCCTTGTGTCTATAAGTATGGTGACATTAATTTTTTTCACGTGCCCCATTATTTTCAATGTTTGCAGTTTTGTTATTCCTGTTATTGCAACAAGGGATATCTTGGGCATGTCCTCTTCATGATTTGTATTTGGTTACATTCATTTTATTCATTGCAATATGTGATTGATTCCTTCTCCACTTCACAAGCATATATATTTTTTATTGCTACATATGTTCCTTGGAAACCATTTGTCTTCATAATATCTTCATTTATTTACCCATTTCTTATCTAGGCCATCTTCCCTTTAAGGGGGTGGTACATACTTGTTAGACTTGTCTATATAATATTTTGATCTTTCATTTAAATATCTATTTGATCTTTCTGGACCTATGAATGATGTTTTATTGAACTTGTTTTTGTGTTCAATTAGTTTTTCCGCAAGTCGAGCATACTCAATAGATCTAGGGTTCCATAGTTTTATTTCACTATGGATGTAATCCTTCAGCACATGAATATACAGTTTTAACAATTATTCATCAACGAAAACTCTTTTTTTTGTTTCTAGTATTTCCCATTCATGTGTATAGTCATTCGTGTTCCTTTTTTTTGTTTAAGATACACAAATGTGTTATACAAGTCATCATCCTTTTCATCATAAAACCTTTTTAATAGGGTAGTTGTAAAAATTTTCCAACAAAAGGAACAAGCGTCACATTTTCTGGACCACCATAGAAACGAATCGTAAAATTCCCCTTCTAAATTGTTAGAGGTTGTCATTAATTTTTCTTGTTCACCCAACAAGGGATTCGATTAAAAAATACCCTCCATTTTGTTGACTAAGATGATGACGCCTCTATGGTCCTTACCGCCATATTTCGGTATCTCTTTTTTAAATTTCTGATAATCTCTATCTTGAAATCTTGGGTTATACATATTACTTGAAAAATTTGTTTATCACGCTTCTTGATTTCTATGGTCACTTGTATTTTGTGAATCTAGACAATGTGGTGGTCTTCGGTAGGCTAAGGGTTTTGCACATAATGCATCTACTTGTTTGGTTAGTTCAACAATTCTTTCGATCTATTCAATAATCATAGTTTCATCCTTGTCAACACCTCTCATTCTTAATACTTTTTCCATTATTTCTTAGACGTTTTTAGTAACATGTTAATTTTTTCTTCCTTTTCTAATAATTTGTCGATTTTTTTTGTTAATGTTTTTTTTTCCTTCACCGAATTCTTTCTAACTCTTCTCAACATTACCGATACACTCTTTTTCTTACTTGATTCCATATTTTATTTTATTTAAATATAATAAAAAAAAAATCAAAGATAAGATGATAAAGTGAATTTATAAAATAGCGATAAAGTGACTTTCTAAAATAGTGATAAAGATATTTGAGGAGTCACAATTTTTTTTAAATGTCACGTGTGGTCAAATTAAGAAGGAAGATGAGATGGATCAAGTGCAGACCACAACAAATAGGGACAAAGGAAAAATAGGGATAATGGACAATGTATGGTGGCATAAATAGACAACGTACGACGATGGAAGCAAATAGGGTATGGTGATAGTAGCAGAAATGTACGATGGACAATACAACTTCTAGCACAATGGATAACATGAGAGAGAGGTGTGGAGGACAATACGAATCCGTATGGATAGGTATGACTTCTAACCCACTTATACCAATGTAGCAAAAAACTCGATTATTAATACAGATATTTCTACAAATATATTGATTGATGAATGATAAAATTGATGATATGTTACTCTCATGATGATATACCTCATAGGCATTGAATGGTCATAAGAATGAATAGAATGAATAAGTGTGAACCATATTTTTTCAATTAATTATTATTGTTTATTATTTATTATTTATTAGTAATGGATTACATTTGTTATGTTTTTAACAAAATTCTTTATATTAATTATGCTTTGTCATGGTGTATTAAATATGTAAGAAACAAAATATGTAATGCAACTAACATAAGATATTTTGAAAGACGACATGTAACATGGTTTTGAAAGAATGTGGATTGTTTATGAAATAATCGCTGCTATGATATGTTTTTTTATTTATGCAATCATGTATATTATACTAAACAAAAGTTTATTTACTTATTACAATCTATTTCTATGTTTGTAGATGGAACGTGAAGAGGATGAACAAAAAAAACAAGTCAATCATGATAATATTATGTTAAATAATCAAAGTATAATATCACCTACAAGTGATGAATAAATGAGGCATGCACGCACCTGAAGAGATGACAACATTTCAAATGGTGAATGACAATCAACAGAATTGAATGTTATTGCAAATTGTATGTTTTGAAATATTTTTGTATGAAAATTAGGGATTTTATTTAATGTACTGGAGATATTGTCCAAATTGCATAAGGACATGTTACCAATAAGTGTAACAATTACATATTGGTTTCATTTTGATTATTAAGGGTACATACACAGTGATGGATATTAATTATATTGAAGCACCGATGCAAAATATTGAGAAAACACATTGTTCCTTAAACAACATAACATGAAATTATATTTATTGTACCAGTGATTTTAATGTAATATAAGAATAGATGCTCTAAATGTAATATAAGAACTGGTGCTTCGAATATAATATAATCACCAATTCATAGTAACAAAGAATAATGTCGACCCCAAATGGGGTGCTACCCAGCGATGATCCCCCTTATGAAATTTAGACATTGGTGTCCTCTCCACATGCTCGGATTCCTACCCAAGAAGCAGTTTAATGCTGGATTCCCTCCCTGACCCTGGTTCTCTTGTGCCACATTAAGGTGCAGGTCACTTCATATGTTGGCCATCTCCAAGCTGGTACAGATATGACAACTTTCATTTATGATAGTGAGATTATGGTTTTAATGGCCTCGAACCTCACCATGGCTAATTTATCTCTTCTCTTTCTCACCTCCATTCTCACTTTCACTTCGGCAAAAAAACTTGTCTCTGTTGTTTCCAAATTCCTCTCCTCCTCCTCCTTAGCTATGCGCATTTCCAATTCCTTCCCACCCCCGTATGGTTCTCTGCTCTTTTTTCTCAACATGATGCCTTGTGAAAGAGGAAAAAATAGTCGTGATTCAGGGTCTCTTCACGGTTCAGTGGGTCGTCATCCCTCACCTCTCCCCTCGTCCATCCTTTTTGACTCTTCTCCACTTTCCTCTACCCCACAATGACTCAATAAGATGATGATAATTGGTATAGTTGGGAAAATGTCACACTTGGAATAGTTGGGAAAATATCTACATATTTAAAATGCAAAAACTTTGAAAATATACCAAAATTTAAAATAAGTTAAAAATTTGATAGATAAAATTTAAAATAAAAAATACCAAAATTTAAAATAAGTTAAAATTTTGATAGATAAAATTTAAAATAAAGAATATTATAATAATTAATAGAAGGTGAATCTATAAGAATGAGTCTCAAGATAATCATAATATAGGAGTTAGTTCATCTCTAAATATTATAGAGTATTTGGTTGCTTATGTATA
>SNQJ01S0105824.1:0-29730 GCA_010110895.2 Picea sitchensis | reverse complement strand
GGATTAGAGTGGTAGCTCAGCCTTGGAGGTGAGATGGGAAGCTAGGTATACCATATGGACTGTGTGTGGCCCCTTTGCGACTCGGGGGGCTAAGGGGGAAGAAGAGTACCCCTAGCGATTGGTTGGGAGGTACCGGTGAGGTCTCGACGGTCAGCGAGCGGGAGCAGCACGGAGCGCGTGGACTTCGTTCGAGGCGGGCGACAAGGCAAAGGTACGCTCGTTTATTTTATAGAGTATAAAGCGTTAGAATTCATGTTGGGTTCTGTAGAATGAATTTAATGGATGAATTTGTCTTGAGATTCTACCATTCAATTGATTTCCTAAAATCCTTGTGGTCAGCGTTCTAGTTGGGTTCTACTGGTCCTTGGTTGAGACATTTATGTTTCTGTGATATTCTCGTGCTGTCTTTTTCCTGGATGTTGCATTTTAGCATTTAACGTATGGACGTATAGATTTACAGTCAATAACAATCTCTGTTGTAGTTTTATTACAAAAGAAAAATAGTTAAAAAGAGAAACCTGTGACAACATTGGCTTTCCCTAGTAGTTGCGTTGGGTACCTTGACTTACGAATTTAAATTCTGGCACGCGAATGCAGTCCCGGCCTATCATTTTATAATTTGGTTTCGGTGAATTTTGTGCCGGATTTCGAACTACTCCTTGCATTGTTTAAGTTGAGATTTTCTTTTCTGGGGTTTTCGGGTTCAATCGGCCTGCTGAGGTCGTTCTCCCATCAGGACAAATCCCAGGTTACTAGTGCGGCAATTTCTATTCTAAATGACTGCCTGCTATCCTGCGAGGGGCGTTTTCTGGTTAAGACTGTGGGCACTTTGATTTCTAGGTGGGCGATTTCATTTCTATGTGGGCGTTTGAATTCACTGTGGTCGTTACTATTGCTACAGGTGTTGTATCGCTTTAGGATGTCAATATGACTGTGTGCGTTTCGTGCCTGTTGTGTAACATTTTGTTTTTGCCTGTGGGTTGGGTTGGGATTTACCGGCGGGTGAGTACATGCGCGTCAGGTGGCACTCTTTCTGGAGGCGTGATACGCCCATCCAGAGGTAACAATCGCCTCTTCCTGGAATGCCATGATTAATAGCTGAGCATCCCAACCTTTCCCCTGACAGCTGGATTCGGGGGTACAGACAAATCTTGTATTTTCAGTCTCTTCGTGCAAATTAATTCATGCAGCAGCATCATTTGAAATAAAAGCTCGACACAAGTCAAGTGCGGTATCAATGGGGTCTGGGAAAGATGGAAAGACTTCACAAAAGACACGAAGCGGATCTCTACTAACACAATCTTCAATGGAGGTCGTTGGATGCACCGCGCCTCCTACAGATCAAATAAACCCTAAATACTCAGTCAATGTTCTGCAAGTTGTGAAGACTCACAAGCTCAACATGGTTTGCACCACAGTGATTACACTCGTTACAGGAGGTATTGTTCTGCGCGGCTACGGCGTTTGTACATATCATTGAAGTTCATGCATGGTCATGGAAAATATACCAAGAGAACAATAACTGAATCAACTGTGACAGATGTGAGGTTTCTTCAAACAGTTCTCTACATGGCAAAAAGAGCAAGGAGCTATTCTATGGAGAAAAAGCAAGTACCAAATGGAGGAAGTTCACGCCAACGCCTTTATTTGATTGGTCGATTGAAGAAAGCAATGAAGTGGGCTGATAATTTTACCCACTTATGCATGGCTAAAGGAGACTCCAGAACATCGTTGGAGGCAACGGCATATGCATCTTTTATGAGAGGTAGCTTGTTATTGGAGTGCGGAAAAAAAAAATATTGGGAACAGATTTGATGAATTTCAAGGTGCCAGGGCAGTCTATGATGAGCTGGGCAAGTATGGGGATGTTGAGAATCGAGTCTTATGTAGGCAGCATGTTGATGAGATGGAACCTAACTTTCGATATTTCTTTTTAGACGGAATTTTAGATTTTCAGATTTTAAACAGTGATTATTGCGTGCTTGATGATTTAGAATATGGCTTAGATATTAGAATATTGCTTAAATGTTGGTTTTGACTATTCATCATCCTTGAATTGATTTGATTGAGTTTAATGAACTTAAAACATTGCGGAAGTTTGGCATTCTAATTATAGATTAAAGTCAAATTCTTGCCTTAATTAACAAATCATAACTAATCCCTTTTAATCAATGAATGAGTTAATAGATTGGGGTATTGCGTTAATTATGAATAATTAATGTTGATATTGGGTTAGAGAATAATAAAAGATGCAAASTGATACTGAATGTATGCTTATGGTAATGTAATGCTAATATTATTATTGCTTAACGATAATGATCTTTATTTAATTGCTATTCAATTGTTATTTAACTGGTTTTTATTTAATTGTTATGTAATTGCAACGTTATTTATTAAATGYTATTTAATTGGTGGTGAAGCATGAAAGGTATTGCTATTTTAGGGCAATATTAGGGTAACATTTAATGAAGGGATGATGTAAATTTAATGGAAATGTCACTGAAATTTATTGTTGAAATAATATAATGGAATGTAAATGTATGGTAATGATTGTCTAGGTAATGTTAAGGTAATGTGGTGAATGCTTATGCCAGCGCTAACATTCAAGGTAAGGTAATATTAGTGGGTTCCTCATTGGGTAATGATATCGCGGCTTAATTACTATGGTTAACAGAGAAGGTGCAATGCGAATGTGATTATTGCAATGTCCTTGAACTAAGTACCTTAGGATTTATAACCTAATAAATGAGGGATGGAGATTAATTGAAATTACCTTATGTATAAGGTATTTGTTGGTTGATGAAATTTAAGGGAGCAGTTGATCAGTAACCAATTACAGTTGGGTCATAGAAAATACCTTATCTTAAATATTGGTTGGTCGTCGTCTGAGTCCTTTTATCTTGCGCCTTCCGTAGAGGAGGTGGATTCTCTTTTAATTATCATTATGCCTGGTTGTTTAATTCCTTGCTTGGTCTGCTTGTGTCGGGCGGGATGTAGACACCTCCATGTAGCCTAGTATATAAGCCTGTGTGTGTGATTATTTGGTGTAAAGAATCCTGTGCCGTATCAAGAGTCTCGGGCCCTTTAAAGGCAAGGTTTCCACTCTTGCGACACACCTGACGGAGATTACTAGTTTCTGCCTAAGCAGTTGGCCAGGAGCCTATCTGACCTTCTCTCTCTCCGGAGTAGAGAACTAAGATTAAACGCCCTGCTTTCCTGTGCAGAAATAGTAAAATCTACTACTATGGATTCTTCCTTCTGTGTTCGTACTGTGTGTAACCCAGTATGTCGTTTGTTGCTTGCAGTTACTTGTGGTGCGCCTTAAGTCTTCTTTTTGTGATCATCGTGATTGCGTCTTGTTGGTTGTCAGGTGGCGACGTAGAGTCAAGTGTGTATGTCCCTTTTTACATGCGTGCACACACCTTCAAAAAAAAAATTAGCATCTGTTATCAGAGTTGTTGTCGTAACGAGGAGGGTCTTTACACAAGCTATCCCTCTAATCGCCCTGTAGGAGGATTTCTTGTTCCATTCCAACCATGATACAAATCATTCTATATTAGGGATCTTAGATTCTTCATGCTTGCAAGTTTCAACCAGAAATATAATATCAATTTCACTCAGGATCCAACTTGATATAGGCCCTTTGCTCCATGGAAAGCCATGACAGCTCCAAGAGAGGATCCAAAGTGTCCCAAATTCTTATTTATTATTATCCTTTTGGTGTCTATCCCTAACAATAGATTTTTGATTCCTGATTATTGCCCATTTTCCTTCCTGCCTAGCTTCTTTTACCTTTTGAACTTCCTTTCTTGATTCATCTTGGACTTTTAGAATGAGTTTTTCATTTATAAATATCTTTGATCCTTTTAAGCTCAGAGTTTTTCTTAGTATGTTATATTTGTCATCATTAGAGCTTAACTTAACCTAAATTGACCTATCTTTATGTTAGATTATTTTTCCCATTGTTATTGCTTCTATGAGGCAAGTTGTTTCAATTTGTGATCTACTTTTTAGTTATTTCTTAACTATTGCTAGCATTTCCTCGTATTTAGGCTCTTTTATACAAAACATTATGAGGTTCAAGGCTCTTTTTTTACACTCATGGTCTAACTCTATGATCTTATTAATTTCCTCTTTTACGAGTTTGATATCAAATTTAGGTTCCAAACTATTTAGGGCCAAATTGTTCATTATATTTTCTTCTAGCTCATATAGTTTTGAAAGGTTAATACAAGTCACTTATAAGTGTACAATTTTCATTTCCCCAGATGAGGTGCTAGGGATGTAAGATTCAACGAAAACAATGTCGGATGGGAACGTGTCTAGCTAGAGGATGGAACATGTGATGGTTCACAGTAGTGACATCATTACTTGGCATCAGATGAGCGACACTCGGGTCAAGGGATTGAATGCGACATTTAATTGTTTGTAATAGTGGTATGTGCTCCTCTGTCATCTTGCATACTAGCTTAACCATGATCCTGACCACAAACAATTCAAGCGATAAAAGAGCAAGGGAGATCTTGGAGAGAGAAAAACTCCATCAGTGTAGAAGAACGACTTCTCTTGGTCATATTATGGTGATGAGTGGTCATAATAAGGAAAAAGGAGAGCCTCAAATCTCCTGCTGCGGTTACCAAGCTTCAGAATTTTGTGAATCCCTTCAGTATTTAAGAGCTCCGATAACACTCCAGGTCACTACTATCAATGGGATTTCAGTTATGTTGCCCACCCAAGGATATGGTCATGGTTATCATCGAGGGACACATAACTAGGTTGACCCCTCTAGCTCGCAAAATTAAAGTCCCTACCTTCCAAGCATGAGGGTGTAGTAGGATGCTTAGGCTACGAAAAAGGAATTAAGGGCACTTAGTCCCCCACATATCTGTGAGGAAATGGAAAATGTAGAAGGGGAAATCTGTTTGGAGAGGAGCTTAATCCACGACTAGGAAATTGACGCAGAAATTGGTAGTTGTGTCCTTGACATAGGTAGTTCCAAAGCATGTGACGCCAAGTATTGGAAGACCAATGACCTATATTGACACATCAAAATGTTTATGAAAAAGATGTTGCATGTTATAAACCAAACCCCTTGGGTCATAACATTGCGGGAATGAGAGGAGGTGTGGGAAGACATCCTCCTACAATTGTACAAGGTAAAACTGCAACTCAAAGAAATCCAATCCAGGCTCCCGAATCCAAGCCTGTAGATAGATGACCAGCCACCAAATGTCCCCTAGCAACCAGTTCATGAGCCAACTCAGGGATCTGTTGGTGCTTCCCTAGACTAATTTACTGTATGTTTAAATTTTTGCTTATCTTACTTTTGTTCTATAAGTATCTCTAAGAAAATTAGGTCCATGAACTAGTCAAACTATGTCACTAGTATGGTCTTAATTCATAATCTCTTTCAGACTATATCGACAGATGCCTTATACCACTATTGTTGGTATGATTTTCCTAGTGGCGGGCCAATAATGATGTGGATTTTGTATAAATTTCCCCTATTTTAATTAATATACTTAGAACTCTGTACTTACAAAAATAAATGCATAATTTTCATTTATAGTTGTAATAAGAAAATGATGCATTTTTTTAGTTCTAAAATCTAATAATCTAAATTGATAAAATTGCAGATATTAATCACCTAGGGTAATTTTGATAACTTGGATGTTTTAAGACTCAAGGTTGGGTTAATCGTTAACAATTGGCTCACTAAAAGAACAAGCATGTTACAAAGTGAGATTTAAACCCAAACATAGGAAAAAAGCTACACCCACAAAACTTGACTTTAACTATTAAATAAACACACAAAAAAAGTTTTTTTTTTTTTAATAAAAGAGAGTGAAATAATATTTTCCTCAAATATCACCTATAACTTAGAAAAAATAAGTTAATAAATGAATAAAGTAATTATTTTTCAATTTTTTTAATTTCAAAAGATAAGAAATTTTTGCCAAAAATTAAAATCTTCTATATCCCCAAATTTTTTGGGGCTCTTTACTAAGATCCAACTCCTTTCTACTTAAAATTTAAAAATATAAGGACCATTCATTTATATGTGGACAAAGAATTTTGTTCATTACACCTCTTGACACTCTAAAGTCCAATATGGAGAAAATGGTAATGTAACATAATGCATTAAAATAATAAAATAATAATAATAAATTTAAAAAACAATAAAAATTTATGTAGACTTCATTAATAAAACAATAAAAAATTAATAATAAAACTAAAATAATATATACACTATAACCCTATATATATATATATATATATATATAAACTAAAATAATATATACACTATAACCCTATATATATACATATAGACACTTATAAATACAGAATTAAATGGATTAGACTAATTACTATTTATGTTTATAAAACTAAAATGTAAAAAATAATAATATTCATTTATATGAAGTTATTTTTTAAAAATCATTTAAAATATTTATCATTACAAATAAATAGAGTGTAATTTTGAGTATTCAAATTATTTTATTTTTGTTGATCTTTGTTTTAATCTGACAGGATTAAAGGTGTTTTGTTTATATATAGTCTGAGTGGGCCTAATGGTTAAGAACATGTGTTTCCTCTTAAGAGGTCACAAGTTCAAATCCAGAGGGGGGTAGGGTATGTATACCTCCGTAGACTTTACCAGTCAAATCGTTAGGCGGAGGGGGTCCCTTGTCCCATAAACAAGGGGGTCTCATACACCAATTAGGTAAAAAGTTAAATGATAATTGGGATTAATATTTGGTTTGATGTATGAAATTAAGATTAAATGTTATTAAAAAATATATGATTTTATTGAAAATAATTTTAGCCATAATGGTAAGGGAGATTGACTTTCTTGAGAATACTATTTATATTGAAATTGTCTTTTGACATTGAAGTAAGACCTAAAACTACTTTTGATTTAGTCTTATTTCACAGTAAGGAAACAAACTCATAATCCAAAGCCTAAAAATATCTTCAAGGAGTGAAAAGTTCTATGTTTTGGCCCTTTTCAGGGATGTTTACTTTTGCTAGTAATCTGGCAAGAACTTGTTGGATTTGTAGATTTGAGTGGCTAAGACTGTATAACTAGAGTTCCCCAAGGGTTTTTCAGCATGTTGAATTCATTTATGCATTCATAAATGCAATTTAAACAACAAAAAATTGTGATTTCGATCAAATTATGTCGTCGAGTTAGACAACACCAATAAGAATCAGTCAGACCCAAAATAATCACCTGACTTAATTCTTATTCTTATAGGTCCATTAATTAAAGACCAATATTAAGGGGGATGACTTGTTTTGTGATTTTATTATGCTTTCGTAATTTTATGTTAATATTATTTTAAACTCGTTTTTAGAACAAAGACTTTAGTTAAAGCGATATATTGTGTTATTTCCTTGTTTTTTTTACAATAAGACATGTTTTCAAGTTATTAAATGTGCATTTATATAAGTTAGTTAATTTATTTGTAGTTATGATTTTCTAATTTAAGTCTTGAGATATTCTATTGTAACAATTCATCTCAACAAATATTACAAGTTTCTACAAACTCTTTGTTATGTGTGTTTTACTTGATAATAGGATTTAATATTACTATCTTAGAGCACAAAATACTAAAATAAGATAAGATTGAAATAAAATATGTTAAAACAAATATCACACCAGCCACATAATTCACACAAAATGTACCCTAGGAAACCTAATATGGGAAAATGAAACTAGAAGGTGAGGAATATGCCTTTCTATTATCTTCTTAGTTAAGCAATGAAAATACAAAGAAAGATGAACTAACTATGGAGTTGTCATGGATAGTGTGGCCTATAAGGTGACTACAAGGTCATCTATGTTGGGTATGTGTTATATTATTTGCAAGATTGGTCACATGTATTGTACATTGATATAGGAGCCTTAGGGGGTAGGGGGGGATGTGGGCACCCCTTGTAAGGGGGTTCGAGAGCGATAGCCCCCGAAAAATAGTTTTTGGGAGGTTTTTTTCATCCTTTTTTTGCAACTTTTTGTGTTTTTTTTTTCGGTTTTTCAGTACATAGTTTTCATCGATGGTTTTCTAATTCCAGTTAAGGAATTAGGGTTGTTGACTAATCTGGGCCAATGGATTAAGGATTTGGATGTCGCGAGATTATATATATATATATATATATATATATATAGTATTGTAAACAATGAATAATGGTGATGAATAGAATATTAGAGGTGTGGCTCTAAACAGGTTGTTGGTTTTTCTGGTTTAAGTTTCTAGGATAAAAATCTATGTGTAATGTGTGTGTGTGTGTCATTGTATCTTTTTTGTTTTTATTAAGAATATGTTTGCAGTAATTAATTGTACAAGGTTAAAATATACAATAAGTATCAAAGAAATTATTGGCTTCAGGGGGATGCCTTTGTGGTCAGGTGTTTGGCTCGGGTCTATGATAAGCCTTGTTATAGTGGGAGATCTGTGATATTGATTCTTCAGGTGAAAATAAATGGCAAGCAATTCGAAAATAGAGATCGATAAATTTAATGGGAAATGTTATGAGTTGTGGAATCTCAATATGGAAGATCTATTGGTGGACAAAGATCAGTGGATCACGGTGGATCCAGGTACTATACCTATAGGAATGTCAGCATAAGTCTGGAAAAATTTGGATCGAAAGGTGAAGAGAACAATCTGGTTGTGTCTCTCATATTCAATATTACCGAATGTGTCAAGGGAAGCTACAACCAAGGCATTATGGTATAAGTTGGGGACTTTGTATCAGTCTAGGTCTCTGGTAAACAAATTGTTCCTACTTAAGAAGTTGCATAACATGAGGATGAAATATGGAGACTTCGTGACAGAGCATATGAATGGCTTCAATACATTGGTATGTCATTTATTATTTGTTGATAATGAGATTTCTAATGAAGACAAATGTATCAGTTTATTGTGTTCTTTACCAAACTCGTGATATAGTCTAGTTGTGGCCATAGGTAGTAATACAACTACTTTAAGTTTTGGTGATGTGGTATCATCCTTATTTTCAGATGACATGAGGTGGAAGAACATGGAAGCACAAAGCACAGAAGCATTATTTGCAAGAGGATGCTCCCAAGAAATAAATAGATCTAAGTCCTCAAGTCGGAGATCTAAATCTCCCAGAAAATTTGTAAATGTATGTTGGAGATGTGGAAAATAAGGGCACAACAGGAAGCAATGTAGATCCAAAAGTGTTAAGAGAGGAAAGGTATCTGAAGATGCTCCTTCTATAGAAGAAAAAACCTCTAAGGAAGGAGGGGATGTGTACTTGGCTTCTTTAAGCACACATGAAGATCATAAGACATGGTTGGTTGACTCAGGTGCATCCTTTCATATGAATCCTCACATGGATTTTTTTTTCGAGTATGAAAGGTATGATGGAGGTGATGTTTTCCTAGGTGATGACTCGACAATTAAAATCATAGGACGACGAAAATGCAAGTTGAGGCTCATGGATGGAAGGATTAGAACACTCCCTAATGTTTTTCACATCCCAGGATTGGCCATAAATTTCATTTATGTAAGCAAAATGGATGATGCATGGGTAAAAACAATGTTTGAAAAGGAAATATGCAGGATGGTTCGAGGAACAATGGTTTCTCTAAAGGGAGTTTGGATTGGAACGCTGTATAAGATGCAAGGAAGCACCATTAGTGATGGGTGTAATAGTTCCATTGTTTTTTATATTGGAGTTCAAAAAGAAAAAACTGCCACAGGCTCTAGAGAAAAGGCTATGTTGTGACATCAAAGAATGGGGCATAACAGAGAGAAGGGTTTTTTACTACTACACAATAAAGGTATGGTTGAAGATATGTCTAACTGCTCTCTAGATTTTGATTCATGTGAACAGTTCATTTATGGGAATCAAAACTGGGTAAGATTCCCCTCTAGTGCAACGAGGGAAGAGGGAATTTTACAGATGGTGCACAGTGATGTGTTTGGACCAATGTCGGTTCCATCACTGGGAAAAAATGTGTACATTTTATCATTTATAGATGACTTCTTGAGGAATACTTGGATATATTTCCTCAAGAATAAATATGAAGTCATTGATAGTTTTAAAGAGTTTAAGGATCTTGTGAAGAATTAAACAGAGAAAAGAATTAAAGTGTTGATGATGGATAATGGTGGAGAGTTTAGCATAAATGAATTCAAAGAATTTTGTAAGAAGTGATGTATAGCATGGAAGAAGACCACTTCATATACAATCTCTGGAACCCAGAAACTAAGAAGGTAGTGTATATCTAACATGTGGTATTTAGAGAAATCAAAGATGTTGTCAAACATGAAGTCCTACCAAGGAAGGAAAAACTAGATAAAATAGAGTTTGAGTTAAAGGATGATGAATTAGACTCTACTGAATAACATGAATCAAAAGAACAAGATCCTTGTACTCCATTATTGAGGAGATCAATTTGGGAAAGAATGAAACCAGAAAGGTATATTCCACCTATTTCCATTCAAATTTTTCTTTGTCTATTACTGATGTTGATCCTAGAACTGTTAGGGATGTAGTCGATTCAGAGGATGGAAAACTCTACAAAAGGCCATGGTTGAAGAAATGAAAGCCTTGGGAAAGAATGACGCTAGGGATCTAGGGGACTGGTTGATTTGAAGAAAACCCATTGGAAGTAAATGGGTGTTTAAGAAGAAGCTAAATGCAGAAGGCAAAGTGGAGAAATTCAAAGCTCGGTTAATAGCAAAAGGTTATTCCCGGGTAGAGG
The DNA here is from genome assembly GCA_010110895.2 of Picea sitchensis. Classification (NCBI taxonomy): domain Eukaryota; kingdom Viridiplantae; phylum Streptophyta; class Pinopsida; order Pinales; family Pinaceae; genus Picea; species Picea sitchensis. The sequence continues at coordinate 18,989 of SNQJ01S0105824.1, read as the reverse complement.
GAATTGACTTTAGTGAGAATTCTTCTCATGTTGTCAAGATAAATTCAATCAGATTTATTTTATATGTTTCTATTGCATTTGATTTTCAAGTAGAACAGATGGATGTGAAGACAACATTCCTACATAGGGATATGGAAGAATAAATCTACATGAAGTAGTCATAAGGCTTTGTTGTGAGAGGAAAGAAAGAGTTGGTATGTAGGTTGAAAAGGTCCTTGTATGGGTTAAAACAATCACCAAGCATGTGGTATCAAAAATTTGATATTTATGTGTTCGGACTTGGCTTCACAAGAAGAAAAGAAGATCACTATGTGTATTTCAAATTAATCGGTGATCATCTTATGTATTTGGTCTTATATGTGGATGATATGTTGTTGATAGGAAATGACAAACAAATTATCCATGATGTGAAAACTCAGTTGTCATCTAAATTTGACATGAAGGATCTTGGTGTTGCAAATTTCATTTTGGGCATGGAAATTAAAAGAGATCAGGCAAACAGGAAACTTTGGTTAAATCAAAGGAAATATGTTGAGACAATATTGTGGAGGTTTAATATGCAGGAATGTAAATCGGTCAACGTCCCTATTCCTGTAGGTGTAAAGTTATTTATGGATAAGTGTCCCAAGAAATAGGAAGAGGAAGAGGACATGTCTTGTGTTCCATATGTGAGTGCAGTTGAAATTTTGATGTATGCAATGGTTTGTACTAGACCGAACATGGCACATGTAGTGGGCGTTTTGAGCAGGCATATGTCAAAACTAGGGAAGGAGAATTGGAAAACAGTAAAGAGGGTTTTCAGGTATTTGCGTGGCACTGCTAGTTATGGAGTGTTCTACCAAGGAAGACCAGGATTGGATAGAGTGTTGGACATACAAGGGTTTTTTGATGCAAAATAGGATGGAGATATGGATTGCAGAAGATCTAGAAGTGGGTATGTGTTTAACCTGTTTGGAGGAACAATTAGTTGGATAAGTGAAAGACAGTATGTAGTGGCACTCTCAACTAAAAAAGTTGAATACATGGAAACCACTCATGCAAGCAAGGAATTATTATGGTTACAGAGATTGTGTTCAGTTATTGGATTGGTACAACAAGTTGTAAGGATAGATTGTGATAGTCAAAGTGTAATCTTTCTGGCAAAGAACCTGACTTATCATTCAAAGAAAAAGCATATTGATGTTCAATATCACTTTGTGAGAGACATGGTTGAAGAAAATAAAGTGTTGTTGATGAAGGTGGACACTTTGAAGAATGTTGCAGATTCATTAACAAAATCTGTGAGCATCAAGTTCTCTTGGTGTAGAGGATCTATGGGCATTGTTGACTATGTAATCATATAAACCCTATATGCAAAGAAAACAACAAGTGGGAGTTTGTTGGGTATGTGTTATATTCTTTGCAATATTGATCACATGTATTGTACACTGATATGGGATCCTTTGGAAGTTCGGGGGAGGTAGCCTCCGAAAAACAAATTGGGTGGTCTTTTGCGTCCATTTTTGGCAGTATTTTGTGTCTGTTTTGGAGGTTTTTGGCACATGGTTTTCATCAATGTTTTTTAATTCTGGTTAAGGAATTAGGGTCGTTGTCTAATATAGATAAATGAATTAGGAGTTTGGATATTGCAAGATCCTATATGTATATTTTATTGTAAACAATAAAGAATGATGATGAATAGAAAATTAGAGGTGCAACTCTAAACAGGTTGTTGGTTTTCCTGGTTTGGGTTTCCAGGGTAAAAATTTGTGCAATGTGTGTGTGCCATTGTATATTTTCTATTTTTATTAAGAATCTATTTGTAGTAATTAATTGTACAAGGTTAAAATCTACAATCTACTTCCTTTATTTCACTCCAATATCTCACTTCCTTGCATTGGTCAACTACAGAAGAATAAATCAATTAATAGGAATGAAACCCCTTCCTTTCCTAGCAACATAATGTTTTTCATATGAAGGTTAGGGGGGTACTTATTTCTTCTTGTCTTTTCCATAATTTGGGGTTTAGGAAACATTTCGAAAGATTTTCTAAAATCAACAAAATAACATATGTGATTTTTTTTTTATCTTTATATTCCTCACTCTTAGGGTTGCGATCAATGGTAGAATTTTGAGTCATGAAGCTAGTTTGTCCTTTAACCCTTTTATTATTACAAACCTCAACCATTAACTAATATTTCTTTCGAGAAACAAGCTAAATAACTTAGTTGGTCTAGTCATGATAATCCTATATTTGACCTTGTCAATTTAACTTTTGAATTTGAAAATAAGGATAATTAAACTTTCTATCCATTTTCTTATAGGAAAGTTTACTTACCTAATTGAAAAGATATTTGATATGATGCACAAAGATCAAACTCCCTAATTTTAAAATCCATTTTCTTATAGGAAAGTTTACTTACCTAATTGAAAAGATATTTGATATGATGCACAAAGATCAAACTCCCTAATTTTAAAATCGTCTTTAGGTATCTGTGAATATCATTAGAATTATTAGTTCTTGTTGAAGGAAAGGACTCTAGCATTTGCTTCGACGTTGACCAAGAATTACTTTTCCTTTGACCAAAGGAATTTCAGTTCTTCTCAAAGTTTTACATAGGAGAAGTAAATTAGTTATTTTTTTCTGGTATTTTAATTGCATTTATTAAACTTTCTATTATCTAATAAGTTTGACGTCTTATTGCACGACTCATTCTGTCAAGCTTTTCATATCCTAAGTTTGGAGCTGATAAATGTTCCTTGTGTTCCTTGAATGTGCCTTAGAATGTGTCGTAAGTTAGCCTAAGTTTAAGAATATTAAATCTTGATTGGCACTCTTTTTGAGGTCAATAAGTCGTATTAAATATTCATTGATTTTCTTTTTGAGGTTAATAAATAAAAATTGACATAATGCATTTTCAAAAATCTTCTATAAGATAAGTTTATTCAATTTCATTGATTCTCTTTTTGAGGTTAATAAATAGAAACTGACATAATGCATTTTCACAAATCTTTTATAAGATAAGTTTATTGAAGTTCACAATGCATATCATTAAATTTGTGTACATTTGTTTGCAAAATAGATCTGTGATCTGAAAATAGATATGAAAGGTGACCGACAATCTCTGAAGTGCGATGAATTTCAGATCTGAAAGGTGACTCGGAAAATCTCTGAAGTGCGGTGAATTTTGACAATATTGGACACTGCCCACTACCACTGCCATCATCATTACTTCACCATTGTAAGTTTCATGTTTATCCTTATATATTTACAATTAAATTCAATTGAATTCCAGAGCCACAGTAGAGATTTGTCACTCGTTCATCCATCACTAGACCATCACTTTCCCATTGATCATTGGGTCACTGGTTCCTGGTTCCTGGTTCATTCTGACTTGCTCATTGATCGTTGGCTCACTGGTTCCTGGTTCATTCTTGTTCATGCATCACTAGATCATCACTTGCTCATTCATCACTGACTCATGGGTTCCTACTTCATTCCTAGTTCATTCATCATTGTTTCATTTGTTCCTTGTCTTGTGTTGTTTCTGCAAGGTTGAAATTCCAATAAAGTTAGTTTCTATTGTTTCCAAGTAAGTTTAGTTTTTATTGTTTCCAAGTAAGTTTAGTTCCTAGTTATGTTTTAAACTTTACTACAAGAATGAAATAAGTTAGTTTCTATTGTTTCCAGGTAAGTTTTATTCCTAGTTCTTATGTTCCAAGTAAGTTTTCTTTGTGGTTCTGTTTTAAAATTTACTTGTAACTGTTAAAGTTTCTACATACTGTATCTTCTTGTCATGGCAGTCTCCCCTTGGACATGCCAATCTTTAGAATAAAATTGGACATTTTTGGTATTAATCTTACATATCAAGTATACATCAAAAGGTTTTATCAACTTTTTGATCGTCCTCCAATCTAATAGAAACATTCATCCAAGTGGTATAATTTGCTCTGATTGAGACAAAAGAAGAGGAGTTAATTAATATTTCACATTATGTAGGAAAAAAGTTTAGCAACACACATAACATAATAGATTGTCACTATTTATTTAAGTCCACAATAGAAACATAACTTTCACATAATTTCACAAGGTAGATTTTTATATGAGGAGACTACTACAGCTGCCAAATTTCCTTGCAAAAAAAGAACAACTCAGCAGGAAAATTTTACATCCATTGCTGTTGAAAATGGTCATATTATCGACAAGTAAGTCAACACCTTTTTAAAATGACAAGAGATTTCCCAATTGTATCAATGTATGTGACATGTCCCTTCTCTTTAGGATAGAATGGAGAAGAACATGATTTTAGGGAAGCAGAGTAGTTGATTTCCCGTGGACATGGATCTCAACAAAACTCCTATGTTTTTGTTGGACTCTGGAAAATGGAAGTAGTGTTAGGGAACACATTGATAATTACAGTGTGAACATAACTTTGTAGAACTATATCAAAACTCAAAACATGTGTGATGTTGGTTCAAAAGCAAGCCATAGTTTTTATTTTCTCCACCTAAGGATTGTCACTAGTTGTCAACTACATGTACTGCAAATAGAAACAACATAGGATTTTTTGCATAGGTTGGAACGTGTAATAGATGGCTCTCCTTAGGAAGAAAAATTACATTGGTCAAACCTTTATTGGAGGAAATACCTATTTATTGGTAATCTATATATTTTATACCAAAAGGGGTGTTAAGGTTATTAGGAAGAAATGTTTCAAGGTTTTGTAGATAGGGAAGAGGGAATTTGATGGGATCCCTTGACTTAAATGGAAAGAATTAGCTAAAATCCCGAGGCTGGAGGATACAAGCTTAAAAACATTCTCTTACTTGGGAGGACATACTGCTATTGCACTATGACGATAAGGGTGTAAAACATGAGAGAGTCTAAGCCTTACAAAGTTGGAAGTTGGGCTATGAAATTGATATATTAGTAAGTTAAAAGAACATTGGAGCACCCTATAAAGGGCGTCAAACAAAGTACACTTAAGGTCCCTATAAAGGGAGTCAAACAAAGAACATTGGAGCACCCTCGAATGGAGATGAGAGGGACCTATGACTATTTCAATGGAGTTGGCCAACGACAGTCAAAGGTAAGTGGAGTAGGTGGGGTGTTATTTCTATCTAAAATTATTTATTTTCACCTTAAAGTGGGGTTAAGGAAAGGATCAAGTAATAGGGTTGAACTATTAGCATTGATAATAGGTTTGAACTATTAACATTGAAATTGTTTATGAAGCTAGCTTTGGGAAAAGGGTAGCAATACCTTCATGTCTTTGCAGATTATTCAATGGTTATTGATTGGATGATTGGTATAGTCATGATAGATAACATGTTCCTTCTCCCAATATTTTCCCGATCTTCTCTCAATATTAGATAAGCTAAAACAGGTGGAATCTTCCCTGTCAAATGTGTCATTTCTCCATGTTTGTAAATATTAAATGCGGTGGAAAATCTTATTTATAAGAAGGATGGAGTTTGGATTTAAATACAAATTGGGTCTAGAAGTACAAGGAGGGCATTTGTATGCCTAGTCAACCATGGGAAATCAATATGATATGAATACATTTGCAATAGGGAGACTTTGACAGTCATAGCTATTTCAGTACGAAAAGATAGCCACTAATAAGGCAGTGGGTAGTTGTTATAGCTTTAGCTTGTGGGATATATTTTATAATGTTCAGTCTCAACAAATATTTTTATGTTCTTATTAAAAAATGTTTATAAGTTTTGTTTTTCTACAGGCTTTCATTTACACTTCTATTGGAAAAGTCTCTTAGAGGTTTTTAAAGAACATACAATCTTGCCAAGGTTGCTAAAGGAATATTCTGAATATTTAGCTCTAATACACATTGTGTTTGGAAAAGTCCTTGTCATTAGAAAGGGTTCAGGGCTATCGGGTCTACCAATGGTGGTGAAGTGATGGACATGTCGAAGTCCTAATGGGCTTGAAGGAAATTAAAAGGGTTATCGTTTTCAATGATGGTGTTGTTTCATACCCAATGTTGTTAGAATAGTCTTTTATATGTATTGCATTTCAGTGTTCGAATGGATTAGCATTAGGCTTGTATACTAGGCCATTAGTTGTCAACTTTTTTCCATTAGACATGTTATACTACTAGATAGAGGAAAAAGGTTTTATAGTTGAAGGAAATTTTATTGGTTTTATAGTTGAATGAATGTTTACTGGAACACAATAAGGTAAAGGCTTACCAAGGACACTAAAGTAATATTCAGAGTTCTTAGCTCTTACACATAGTTCATTGTTGGAAAAGGATTAACAAATACATGATCAGGCTCTACCATCAAGATATACATACATTATGTTCTTAGATGTGCATTGACAACTCTCATACAGACACTTACACTATTAATACACAAATGAACCTATTTAACCCGTTAAGTTCCCAAGATTGGGGCATTCCCACTTACTCCTCTTTCATTGTATCCTTTTGAATCCATTGCACAATGGCCCATGGTTTGTTTAAGACAACATAACCCTAAAATCACAGGCCACAGATCGAAATTCAACAACATTATAAGAATTCTATCAAATACTCAACTGAATCAGAGCTATCCTTTTAGTGCATAAGAAAGGAAATAAGAAACTTCAAGGTAATATATCTTCTACTTCAGATAGATTTCATGGAATTACAGGAACAACAAACCCTTTCCCTCTTGGTTTTCAATGTGTAGTTTTGTTAGATGATAGCATCACTTGCTGGTATCAAAAGGTATAAAAAAAAATCATATAGAAAGAAAGATATAATTTAACCACTTTCCACTATCTCTTTTCTTTTTACTCTCTCTCTCTCTTTTCCATCCACTCCGAGGTATTTTTGTATAAGAAGGAGGGGCTACAATGTCATCTTCGATGTCTCCATATAAGGGGGCAATGGGCCCATTGGTACCACAGTAATTGGACTTGAATCAACAACTTATGAACCAATTACAAATCTAGTTGAAGCACTTGATTCATAACCAGTTTACGGGGGATGACATAAAATACACCCAATAATTGGGCAGAAAATAAGGTACCTTCTACTGGAAATTGTTAGAAAAATAGGATTGTGGAGCAATAAAATAAAACAAATGTAGAAATAAAACACAAAAGATACACAGTACAATAGAAACACAGATATACATGGTTCACCCATTGTGGGCTATGTCCACTAGAGAAATTGTCAGGTCTTTCCTTTATTATTATCCAGCAAATGAAGGGATGCAACCTACAACAAACCAGTTGTAATTTTCACTTTTTTCTCTCACAGTCTCCTCACTCATAATACAATATTCACAATAATGCATCGTTGCAATACATTTCCCTCATAACAGAGGGTTTCCTTCTAAGGAAAAAAACGCTAACATAATTTCTACTGTTAGATCTGCGACTTTATAATGAACGGTCCAGATTTACAATGAAATTACAATATACATTTATCACAAAGGGGGTAACCCCCCTCTGCACTCCCTCGTGTGGAAGAGTGTACATTGTTCTGGGGTGTAAAGTCTTCATGGGGTATAAAAACAACTGAAAAACAAAGACCTCTGAATCAATAAGATAATCAAGCTCCACAACCAACAAAAATATGGAGCCTAGACCAAGATTAAGAGACAATAACACAAGTTTTGAGACCTCAGTCCTATTAATTAATAAAATGACTAGACCTGACATTATTGGTAGTGAGGAACCAACTACAGATGATTTCAGGCCCATTAACAACCCATGGATATATAGAGCCCTACAAAGGTTTTTTTTCCCAGCGAGTCGAACTAGACACCTGCAGGGTTGGACCCACCAATTGAACCATACACTCACCCTGCCTGAAAACCACCCATCCACCCTTTTCATCAACCGAAACTCAAACAAAGGCCCAAACTCCTCCATTTTCCCTTGACACCCTTAGAACCAACACCGAAAAACCCTGCTTAGCTTGAACTACACAAACCTGCCAAGCTTGAAGACCAAAACAATTCCATCGAACCAAATAGAAAACTGAAACCCGTACAAAAATACTCATGCCTCAATACACGTACACAGTTACAGGGAATCTGTAACCTCCATTTGATACCATGTTCCATCAAAATTCCAGAAAATAGTGAAAAAGAGCTATGAGGCAATAAGAAATATGAAAAGAAGCATGGACATTTACCATTGGATGACATTTACGGGTCAGAGAGGTGTTGAACTTCATTTTTTTCTAGGTTTATGTTACTGCAAACCCAAAAGGAGACAGATCCGACCCATACCTTCACAGATGTCATTATGTAACTCGGGATACACCATCAAAGCGAACACGATACCCACAACGACAGGCATCGGAATGAAGAACCCCTCAGGATTTCAGAGAGAACAACGCCTTTCATTTTGGAAGACGTATTTAGCGATTAAAAAATACAGAGAATTAAAAAACAGGATGGGTCATCACAGAGAAACCAGAGAAGAAGGCGTGAGATGGGACGGAGAATAAGCAGGGACGGAGAATAAGCAGAGAAGTGACACAAGCTTCGTATCCTGGAGAGGTACCCTTGGAACTATCAAAATCCCTATGTGGAGACACGTGTAATACACACATTTTCCAACGTGCACTTTGGACTATGGAACACAACAAAAAAATAATAAGAGAAATAGTTCATCTGGTCTAATTTAATTAGACACAAATTACAAGTAAATATGTTCATTGCCACTTTCCCACAATGCTGCAAACCCCAACATGTGGTTAACAATGTGGGAGTTAGTTATCCATATAGGTAGTGGGATCTTCGCCCCTCACAGTAAATGAACCTGCACCCTTACCTTATGAGTTCTATCCCCTTAGCATTAGTTCTATCTCCTTGGCCAACATTTCGAACCCAGCCCCGCCTTGCGATGCCTCTTGATGCAGACCCCCACCTACTCCTTGGGGTCCGCTCGATCTCCCAGTCTAGGATCGTTTGAATTAGGGATCCAAATCGGCTCTTGGGCCTCTAGTGAGCCCTCAAATTATCTTCCATGGGCCTTTTCTCTCTTTTTTGGCCCTAAATTACTTTACAGAGGGTTTTGACAGGTCAAGGGAGAAATCCACGTGCCCCTGGGCTTAAAACCATGGGCTAATTCTTCACACTCCGAAGAGTTCAGAACTTCAGAGCCTCTGGGCTTCAGGATTTTTAACAAACAGGCAGTGTGTTCCTCTCGAACAGTGAATTGGCGGAGTGTCGAATTCCTTTTCATATCAACGGCTCAAACTCTCCGCTGAGATCTATGGTTGTGGTAAAACCTTCGACTATTTGGGCTTCCAGAGATTCAACAATCCTACCCGACGTTTCTCCCGAACGTTGAACTAACGAATTAGTTGAACAAGGAAAGGATTGATAGTCCTCGATGAATGTCAATATCTACGTCTCACAGACATTTCAGGCCTCCGCGCTTTGGGAGAATTACTCGCTCCAACATACAACTACCCCAAATTCGTGAATTCTGAACAAATAGATCAAACGACTGGAGCTTGACTCAGATCCATGGTGGATCTGAGCTCCACACTTCGGGCTTCGACCTTTTTCAAGGCATGACACTCCACTTCCTCCAAAGTACCAAATCTCTGAACTCCAAGATCTGCTGACACGTGGCTCTTCGCGTCGATGATCACGATTCGTTATGGGTTTCAGAATTTCGGGAGTTGTCGTACTTCCACGATCACACTTCAACTCTTTCGGAGTGACGATATTCCGAACTATTCTGGATCTGTGAACGTGTGTCCCCATAATCTGACAGACAAGATGGAATTTGACCTTTGGGCCTTCGAGAGTCCCCACAATCTGACAGACAAGATGGAATCTGACCTTTGGGCCTTCGAGAGTCCCCACAATACCACCCTTTGTTTCCTCCTAACTCTGAACTAACGAAGTTCAAATACGCTATCCACGTGTCCTTTTCGACGGATAGTTGGGATTGGCTTTGACCTTCAAGAGTTCTCGACTCAACCCAACATATAACTCAATTCTCCCGGAGTGCCAAGTCTCTGGACTCCAAGATCTAGCACCACATGTCCTCTCACGATCACTGGTGAGGATCCACTCCACTCTTCTGAGCTTCGAGAGTCCTTGACTCCAAACAATTTATACCTCTACTCTCTCGGACTCAACGATTCGTCGACACGTGTCCCATGTCTATCAACAACCCAGATTAGCTTCGGGCTTCAGGACTTCGAGAGATTTGTCCCCTCCACGGCAATAACAGGAAAATGGTCGGACTTCCGAAGTCCGGGGTTAAACCTTGTGATACTTACTTGGATCTGACGACTGTCAATCCTTGTGCCTAGATCTGATGACTGGGATCTATCCTTCTCCTCTGCACGCTCTTTCTCCTGTCTGAGGGTTGATCCAACAGTTGAGGTTGAATCTTGTAGCTAATTTGATAGCTTCTATAGCTCCATCTCTTCCATGGCTACATTTTCCTTCCGATGGAGGATTTATCAAGGGTTTTCAAAGGCTTTAACCTTTGATTTTCTCCTTTGCAGGGTCGATTCATCTGACTCTGCTTGCGTTTTGGAAAAATGCTACTCATCCTGAGATTATGACTCTTTTGAGGTTCTCAAAGGGAATTGGCCCTTTGCTCCTTCAATACAATTTTTTCCCCTCTTGGCAGCTCGACGCTCTTTCTTCGAGCTTTATCACTCTAAGTGATTCGAACCCTCGGTGCACGCCTTTTGCTTCACTCTGTAACTTTGAAAGACTTAACACTTAAAGATTTTTTTGAAAATCTTCCTGTGCACTCCTTGCGCTTGCTCAATGCACCCCTCGCAGAGCCTCCTCCTTTGAAGTCTTTAGACCTCAAAACTTCCCTGCACACTCCTTGTGCTCAAGTTCATAGTGTTCAATAACTCTGAAGTGCAGACTTTGCACTATTCCTTCTGAGCTTTAGAACAGTTATGGTGTGCCCACCTGTCACTCTCTCTTCTGAACTCAAAATAAAGTTCAAGTGCACTCCTTGCACTGACTTCTCAGATTTTTTCCAATACTTTGGTGTGCACTCCTTGCACAAGCCTAAAGAGTCCAGAACTACTCAGAAAACTGTAGACAGAGATATCTATCTAATACTGCAAAGGGAATACATACATGCATCCATGGAATTCCTAAACATACGTAAAGAAAACATTCAGAAAACACATAGAACATCCACACAAGAATCATATGCAGAGAAATATGCATTTTGTATTAATATTTGAATGCTTATGTACAATGTATACAAAGATGGACTGCAACAGAGTCTTCAGCTCTTTCTTCTCTCCTCTCTTATGCTCTCCTTACTCTCTAATGAATTTTCGATACAAAGATATGTTTACAAAGGAGGGGCTTCTCGCTCCTTCCTCCACCTACCTCATTAATTTACATTTAATTGCCATCTAGTCCAAATCAGATCTAGATCCTCCTAATGTCAGCCATTAAAGGAAACTCTACACTTGGCATGTACAAATAGAGTGGCTCGGCTTTCCTTGAGCCTACAAACATTTAATTACATTGAATTTTAAATTTAAGCTCAAAATTTGAAAGGACTGGCACGTCCTTCTTTGGGATCCGATCCGTTCCCTCCAAGTGTGTTGTTGCACTGGCTACTGACCCATGGTTGAGTTGGTGTGATTCTCCTGCATCACCTTTAATGGCCAGGGAACCTCTTGCAGAATCGTTGATAATCCTCCAGTACATCGACGAAGCATGGTTTTTTTCTAGTTCTGAGAAAAGGTCCATGCCCTATACTCCATATGGCCAGCCCATTACCAGATTTTGTTTTGTATTCATGGAAAATAAGGTAATACTCATAATAATAGAATTGGTTTTAGGGTTTTTGATCGACAAAGGCTTGTACTAAATAGTCAACTTTGACACTGACAAGTTTTCCATTGAAGTCCCGATCTTCTGCTACAAGCCTCAGTTTTGAGGATGGTTTCATTTTTTTGTATTCTTAGATTTTCATTTATCAAATTATATTTTTTGCAATTGGGGTATGATCTATCATCGCTATACGGAATCAGTAGGAAAATTTGCTTTTTCAGTATTGGGCATTGGGTTTCCACCAGAATGGGGAAATTTTATGAACTGGGTTGTTTAATTTTGTTTATAGGAAATTTGGATTACCTTGTATTAGATAGTAGTTTTCTTCCAGTGGGATATTGGTTTTCAGTTAATATTTGGAGACTTTTTCATAGATTGTTGAGTTTTGATTTCCTTGCATCAGTTATCATTTATCAATTTATCCTTAAGACTGTTATTGCACTATTACAATTTACTTAGATTAAGAATCATATAATTTGTCTTCATTGCTCTGTAGCGAGCATTGTGTTATTGGCGTTGATAAGAAACCTGGGTATCTAGTCATAACACCATGTCCATCCTTGTCTAGCTTTGCAATCTTGGATCGATTAGAATATGATCTCGATGCCCAACTAGCAAGTGTCCATGCTGCTAATGGCACTACAGCATGTCTAGTTTGCAAGTCATCCCAGAGTCCGGGATATTCAAAGTTTTGATTTGAAGCAACTCGTCTTTTAGCGCTCATAGTATCGGAAACATAGGCATTGCCTCCTTTTCTAGATAAATTTTGTATGACACTATTGTATTGCAGGTTGTTATTTGAGAAACAGCTTTGAGAAAAATATAAATGTGGTAACATTAAGATATTTGAATGTTCTGGAATAAAAAAAATTGGCCTAAATATATCCTTTAATCCCAATAATCCAATAACAATTGTGCCTCCAAGAACTATAATTCCAATACCATGCATTCCTTTCTTGTTTTCATCATCATTGTCATGTGACTTATATAACTCTAGCCCACCCTCTTCAATGACCTGAAGAGCTTCAGATATGTCTGTTGAGTCCGCGCATGGCCAGTTTAGAATAAAGATTATCCCATGTTTTTTGATGGAGCCCCTCGGGGAAATCTGGGAATATCTAGAGGGGTTTGTATGTATAAGTTAGGCCTTGTAATGAACTGTAATAGTTATCTAGAAGCGGAAGTAGTAATGTTCCTAAACTCTTAAATTTGTAACTCAAATCATACTCTACTTCGTATTCTAGTTTGGTAATTTCAAATCCTTTTTGTTCTCCAATGAAAAATTGCAATTTTTATTCAGGGTGGGAATGGAAACCACACTTTTCAAGTGGTTAAAACTTGATACAAAAGTAGAAAATCATATATGTGCTCAATTTGAAAACTCTGAACTCAGTCTTGCATCATCCAGAACATTTAAATACATATGTAATAGCAGTACATAAAAAGGATCCATACATCTGTCCTTGAAACTGTTCTCAAAAAAACTGTAAGATCTAGTATATACCAAAACAATAATCTGAAATATTGTCCCTATATTTCAAATACAGCCCTGTCATGACCTGTAGAAACACAAAAAAAAAATAATCCGACCTCTAGAAACACATAAAAAAAACTAATTCGACCTTCAGAAACACATAAAAAAACTAGTCTGAAAAGGACATTTACAAACAACCTAAAAAATAAATAGTGAAAGAGGATAGATTATAATCTGAGCACTGATGAAACATGGATTCCATCTCTTATTTCTTCTAGATCCAGTTCACCTTCTTCTAGACTTTGGCCCTCCTTGGAGAGAGCGTCAACTCCAACCTTTAGTTCCTTGTAGATATGTGTATAAGAAACCTTTTCAAATGATTCTGATACCTCCTAACTGATCTGTAATGGGCCTGAGTAGAACATTATTCACTTGAGAAATGCCATGCATCCAATTTATCACCCGGGAAGAATCAACAAGTATCTGGATATGTTTGATATCCCTCTCTAGAGCACATTTGATCAAAATTATCAAATCCATGGATTCTGCATAATTGTTAGAACCCATTCCCAACACAGCTTAAAACTTTAAACAATGAGAAGATAAGATAAACAGAAACCCCCTAACACTACTAAACTCAGGTGGGCCCTCCCTAGTCCAATCAAAGAAACGCCAAGCATAGGTCCTATCTATAGCCAGACCACCCACCTGGCTTGGGACTGTCTGTTTGATAGGCATTTTGCACAACACTAGCAATAATCTAACTTGTGATAGAACTTGAAAAGTAGGAACGAGTTTGTCATCAAATATCCATGAGTTTTGGGCTAACCAGATGCCCCACAAAATCAGGCAAGGTGGAGCTTTAAACTCCTTAAGCTCTATTTTATCAAACCATAACCTAAAAAACTCCTCCATTGTCTCTCCATGCCAGATATTTGGGATGCCTGTGAGTTGTTATGTTTCTCTCCAAAGTTGTTGAGCACAAGCACATTTAATTACTAAATGAGGACAATGACATGTTTTGGGAGTTGTGTGGTATGTCCAAATATATACTTAATTCCTTCTTCTGTAATGGTTCATGAATAAACATCTCACATAGTGCATTTTCTCTCTTTTTAATATTTTGTAACATAAATCAATTATTCAAGAAGATATCTATCACAAGGCCCACACAAACTACATCAAATCATTCTTTCCCCTTCCCCATCCAAATCCTAAAGGTTTGATAGGTATTTAACAAGCATACTTTTTCCTTTTAAAATCTCCCCACTGTCATGCAAGGCCTTTATCCTCTTTTGTTGTTTTGAGGGTAAAAAATGACAAGGAGAATAACATTAAGATGAAAAGTTCAAATATTTTCAAAATAGATGCTTAAAACGATAGACAAACATGTAATTCAAATGGCAAAACATGAATAATATCTAAAATAATTAGAGGCTGGAAACAAAAAAGTGTACATTTCGTGGCTTCTATTTCTTTCTATGTGAGAAGAAATGGTCACAGAGACAGATGAGTTGCAACGATTTATGTTGTGGTGTTTTCAGAAATTGCCCTAGTTGCAACACTAGGGATATTTCATACTCTAAGTTGGCATTATATCCAAAGACAACAATATTTTTCGGAGGCATTTTATAAAGAGTATTTTTAATTTTGGTTGGTTGTACAAGAGATACACACAAAGGCTTTTCAAATAAAGAGAAATGTTGAAATTCTATGCTACAGAATAGTAGATGCAAGTGCATTGATATATCAATTTATACTACAAGTATTTTTATAGTTCTAGTGGCGGTTGAAGCTAACGTTAATTCTGAAATTGACCATGTAAATAATAGGGTGCATCGAGAAAAGGTCCTCCCATGCAAGCTTGAGCAATAAGATGTCACTGTCGTAAGCTACATATTGTCCAGTATGGAGAGAGTCATAATCTAAAACAAGACATGTACATTGAATTCCAAACCTTTTTTTCCTTCTTTTTAACAATATGCTTCCTATTGTCACTGTGCAACAAGCATGGGAATATGATTATGAAACATAGTGGGGTTCCAACAATTTGGGAAAATCCCAAGTTGCAGGTGAGGATATTTACCCCCACCAAAGTCGACAGGACCTGCACCTGAACCCAACTACTTGAGTGCCCTTCCTCAATTTGGGAATATTGTTATGTAATGTAGTGCCCTTACAACACTCTAGGAAGATCCCTTCTGCTAAGAAGTCACAGATGAGGATATCTATTTAACCAAAGTTGCACAAGCCTAGACCCTGGTCCCAATTGATTGAGTGCCCTTTCCCAATTTGGGAATATTGTTATGTAACGTTTTGGGCATAGGACACTCTAGGAAGATCCCTTCTGCTCAAAAGGCGTGGATGAAATATATATTCCTCTAAAGTTGCACGGGACCTATAATTTAATGTTGTGGGATTATGACACTTTAGGAAGATCCCTTCTACTAAGAAAACGTGCTGGTGAATAACTATTCCACCAAAGCCATACAAGACCTGCACCTACCCCAATAATCTGAGTGCCCTTCTACAATTTAGCAATATTAATAATAACAAAAATAATAATTTAATTTAAGGTCACTGCCTAGCCAGATGTGAAATTAACATATAAAACCCCTTGTTTGTGGGCCCAAGGACCCCTTACCTGTAATAATTTTTCTTCAAACCTTTGACCTCCATTATTATGCAATGTTGTGGGCTTACAACACTTTAGGAATATCCCTTTTTTGAAGAAGACATGGGTGAATACATAAGATAAATAATATAACACAATTTTGTTAATGCCCAACAAGTAACCACAAAAATAGGTCAATTGGAATAAAATAGTACATTCAGTTTAAGTAAATATTAGGAATAAGAAAGGAACTCCTAAATCAATGCTAAATGCATAAAAATATGAAGAAATAAGTATCTAGCAAAAAGCTAAATGTCCAGGTACGAGATCATGTAAAATAAGGTGCAGTTCCAACAAATATGCCAGAAACTAGGGGAGCACCCTTCATTATATGATACTGACGAGTAATAGGATTTTGTTGAGATATCTATCTGCTAGTGAATGATTTTTTTTTTACTTCTGCAATATTTTTAGATGGTAGGATGATCTCATTCTAATTCTATACATGAAAATGAAGTTTTACTTCTGCAATATTTTTAGATGGTAGGATGATCTCATTCTAATTCTATACATGAAAATGAAGCAATGAAGCAAGCTTTTGGCATATTTTTTTTTCCAAAGAGTGAAATGGAAATGTATGGCCATAATTTGTATGGGTCACATGTTTGTCCTTTTTTGTTGGTTTTGTTCTCATTTCTTTATGTATGTGTGTTCTTTCAAATCTTAATTTCTTCAACTTTCTTTGTGGTTCCATGTAAGAAATTAATTGAAATTAAATCTCAATGCTTGTCTTTATTGAATCTAACTTGTTAAAGACAATGCTCATTGGATGAAAGTGAAACAAAGTTCTCTTAAGACTGTCCAAGCATTCATTTTTTATGTTTCTGAAGTTTGGATTGTTTCTACCCTTCATTTACTTTGTTGTTCTCCCTCAAAGTATGCAAGTATTGAGGCATGTAGGTCTTCATTAAAGGCCACATTCATTTCTGAGGATTTTGGCTATTTTTCCTGTTTGCGAGTGTTAGCATGGGTTGAATCACATGGAAGGCAAGAAACAAAATTTGTGAATTTGTTGTTACTACCAATTTTTTTCTCATCTAGTTTTATATAATTTAGGTAACATGTGTTAGTTTCATCAATAATTATCACTTCATAAAGTCCCCACCACATCACTTATGCAACTTCTTAGTTGCAATGACTGTCTACCTATATTCCACACATGTTTGCAGAATGAAACCTAGTTAAAATGAAATATTCTTAGCTACACCACATAGATTCCACAAAGAGTTATCAATACTAGCACAACATTTGAAGCTTATACAAAAGTGATTGCAAACGTAGGAGAAGCTAGTGATCTAAATTTTGTGCATAATGGAAAACAATATTCCCAATAAATTCCAAAAGTAGGAAAATTCTCTATTACAGATCAACAGAAACTAGAGAGATCTTGGTTACAAGCAACAGAAAACTGTGCTCTTGGCCTGGAAGATATTTTATATCCTGAAAAGAACCAAGAGATTCCTCGGGATGTTATTTATATTGAAAATGTTGTTGTATCTTTTGGTAGAATTAGCAAGGTACCATTAGCAATTTCATTACAGTATAAAAAAGGGACATCAAATGATGAATTCAAAACAGAAGGCACAATTTCAAAGTTTAAATGAATACTCTCCATTTATGGGGGGATTTCTGCACATGCACATAAGTTGCTACCTTTACCATAGTGCTGGTAAATAGAGTTAAATTGCGCAAATATGGTTGAGAGGTAACAACTACCATTATTATTACTGTGTTGTTGATAATAACAATAGCTTTATTTGAGACAACTTACATTTAATGAGGACACCAAGATTAAAGGAATGGTCGCAAAAAGTTCTCTGCAATCCCATGGCTTAAAATTCAGTACAGGTGTCCAGTTTCTCGTTCATTCAGTATTGTTTATCCATTCTCATCTTGAACCCTCTGCAATGCAATAGAATGAAAGGAAATATTTTGATTTCCGCACATGCAAATAAATTGCTACATTTACCATAGTGCTACTAAATAGAGTTAAATTGTGCAAATATGGTTGAGAGGTAACAACTACCATTCTTCTTATTGTGTTGTTGATAATAACAATAGATTTATTTCAGACAACTTACTTTTAATGAGGACACCAAGATTAAAGGAAAGGTTGCAACAAATTCTCTGCAATCCCATGGATTAAAATTCAGTACAGGTGTCCAGTCACACGTTGATCCAGTATTGTTTATCCATTCTCATCTTAAACCTTCTGCAAAGCAACAGAATGAAAGTGAGTATTTCTATTCTCTCTCATCCAGACAACCTTGGCTTTAAAATTGCAACCTTTGTCCATGCTTTGCACTGTCATTATGCATATTCAATCATTGTTTCTGTCATATATATATGGTCTTCTTGCAGCTACCGTTGTCCTCCTCTATCTTCCCAGATAACAAGATAGACGATTGTAATATTGTTACATCAAATTGTACATTCAAAGATTTGTAGGTAGAATGTAATCATAATTTATTTCTCTCAATGTTTGTTTCTTATGTTGCACATTTTTAAATCATACTGGTCAAAATTACTACATTACTTTGTGTAGAAGGGAACCTTGGGTTTCAAATTTATCTATTCATTTCTTCTTTACTACACCTCCGGCCATGGTCTGCACTGTAGTTATACATATTGAATAATTGTTTATGTCATATATATGATCTTCTTGCAACTACCATTGTCCTCCTCTATCTTCCCAGGAAACAAGAGAGTCAATTTTAATATTGTTTATTTTGTACTGTGTATATGTTACGGGACCGTTACTGCTTTTTTCTCCTGGAACAGATTATTGTCACTACAAAACGTTCAAGTTGAGGAAAACAAATCCAGAGCAGCCAAAAAAGGAAAAGAAGAACATGTCTGCATTGTTGAATTTTCATTGTGTTAGATAATAATGGAGAATCAGATAATATTGTTACAAGCAGATTCACTAGCGGTTCAGATCCGTTTATATCGGAGTCTGTTAAACCTGCTCCTCTGCTATATATATATATAATGTTCTTCAGTGCAATATAATGATAAGAGATTTCAGTGTGCGTGAATTCATTTTTCTCTGTCCTC
>SNQJ01S0105823.1:0-30011 GCA_010110895.2 Picea sitchensis | reverse complement strand
TTTCATATTTACCACTTATAGGGAAATAATTCTCTCTACAATGAATTTATGGTAGTTTGGGTTTGTATTCATGAATCATGGGTCCTATAGGAAGATCATATAGCCTATGTTTGTAGGTTTTGGTATAAACCATGGACTAGACCACAAGACCCATTCTTGCTACAAAAAATGTCAAATTCCTAACCATATCTTAATTGTGAGTGAAAGGTTACATATTCACATGAACTCTATGGAGGTTTGGGGCCATGTGTATGTCTTGTGAATCATAGAAGAAACTATTAAGGCCTATGTCCCTACTTTATGTATATAAACAATCATTTGTTACATAAAATCTATTACCTCTTAGGATCTAAGTACCTAATTTTCATACTTAAATAATTACCTAACCTATGTGACCCATAAATGTATGTCAAACATAAAATTTATTCTTAGCTTGAACTGGTAGGACAAAAATTCTCTTTGAGGGCCTTTTTTTGGTTCTAGGCCCTATGCATGTCTTTTGAACCCTCAAAGGAAATATTTGAGCTCAAGTTCCTAGTTTTGTATAACCAAACCATAATTCTAGAGTCAATACCCATGCATGATCCACCGGTCACTAGAATAATATCTATATCTCTCTTGCAAGCCAAATATTCCATTTATAAGTCTATTGTGATGATTTAGGGATATGCACATGGATGTGATCCCTAAAAGTAAATTCCATGGACTAATATGTCATGTTTTATTCTTGAATTATGCTCTATTAAATGAGACCAACCCACAAAAAGTCAAAATCGCTAGAATTCATACACCGAGTATTGAAATATTATTTACCCCACACCATTCATAGTCAAAGAGAGAGCATGAAAGCGTGATATTCCATACTTGATGGAGAAATTCATCCAATGTAGCTCTAACATATTTTTTTTGTTAATAATGTATAGCATTAAGATCTCACTCATGACATACCATGTGGAAGGGACTGGAGAAACTCTCTCAAGTCTGCATTACATATCTAGTTATTATCCAAGGGTAAATAAATTGAAGGTTTTGTTGGGCCCAACCACCCCCTTGTTTATTTTTAATCAAAATCTAGGGCCCCTCGAAATTTTACTTGGATTCTTTATTTTTTTTCCCTTTGACTTGATTGGATTGGTATTAGTTTTCTTTGTTTCGAGGTGTGTTTGAGTTTATATTATTTTCTTTTGTTTGGTTTGGATTTCATGAAATTCAAATGTCATTTCGTTTTTCTTTCTACATATTTTTTATGTTGATGGACGAGCTTCATAATTTGGGAGTTTGTTATTACCTCTTGCTTATTGAATTTATCTACTATGAGCATGCCTTGGTTGAAGACATGGATTAATAACAATGATTTTATAGGAACAACGTTTATTGTGACACATCGTTTCTATGACATTTGTTCACATTTGATCAATTTTGAATGAGGGAGAGACGAAAATAGAAATCTTAATTTAAACGAAAACATTATTTTTTATCAATTTTTTACTTTTGTTTAAATTATGATTATGTTGTTGACTTTTGCTCATTAGAAATCATTTTCACAAAATCATTTGGTAGGTTTAATTAATTAAATTATTTTGTTAGTTTGCATCTCATTTCAAAATAAAAAATAAAAAATAAAGAATTATCTATCATTTGTTTGATTTTGTGAATACCCAAAATTAATATTTTTCTCCTCTCCATCAACTTGAAGCTTCTAGAATTTTTAGATCATATTTGAAAGGAAAATATAAACAATGTTTGTTTAGAACTTATAGTTAGTTTAAATTCATTTTAATTTTATTGTTCTATATTTTGTTTTATTCACAATTTTTAGGTTATTAATTTGGTTTCTTTTTGTTTCACGGGTTTCTATTATCAGTTATTTTGTAACACCCCAATCGTTACGACTACAAGCGAAACAACAGTGCAATTTTTTTTTTTTTTAGGAAGGAAGGCAACGAAAACAACCTTTAACCACAAAACTAATTATGAACGAAAGCATGTAGTCCAGGAAGCAGGCTACTATGAATCCACGCATTGGCACAAGAGAAACTGGGTGAAACGTGTGTAGACAACAAGGAGAAAAATGACTACTCACCCGATGCAAACAGGACATGCCTACAAGCTTAATGGACAACATCCCCTCCTGACACAATGGCCTTGACGAACAAGACTAGAACCTCAAGGCGTTCAAACCAAGTGCATGAAGGCATTCCACCCATGCACCTAAAGAAACCTACCATGCTCGTCAACACTCACACAGAACACACCGACTCCGACCAAGTTATCGATCGTCTCTATCCAATAGGGTGCCCCATGATCCCCTCATCAGGAATCATGCCATCACCAAATGATAGACGTGTCAATAACCTTGGTGCAACAATCCTAATGAGACCAAGGATTCAAGAAAATCCAGCGCGCTAGGAGATGAAGAAATTGACACAAGAATACACCCACACCCCAACAAAAGGTCGACGAGACAAAAGAGGGATAAAACAAGGAAGACACAATACAACCATAACTTTGTCAACAACCCAACCCAATCATCAAGTGTAAACTGGTCAATACTAAATTAGCGTTAAATGCAGATCTACTTTAACCCAACTAAATCACAAAGTCAATGATTTACCACCTAAATTAACATGATATAAAGTTCTATTTTAGCAAGTCTAAATTACCAATTTTGACAACCACTATATATCAATAAGCATTAACCACAAATAAAAAATTTAGCAAGAGAATGCTACTACTAGTTAATAGATTTCAATTCTAAATTAATCCTTAAATAAATCTGATTCGCAAGTCTAAAATTTACACTTTAGACATTATTACAATCCATCTAACATTACCATAATCTCATTTAATCATTAATTAAGGTCTAAGCGGTCAATTCTACATTAATCCCAAATTCCAATCTAACTAGCAATTGACATTAAATAACAAAATTAACTACATCAAGGTAGAATGCAATAATGAAACATTTATTAACTCACTAAATTACCACATGTTGTCTATCTATACTAATCGTACCCAATGACAACTATCTATTAACATTAAAAAGAACTGCTGAGAAATGACTATGCCAATTAAGCGGGCTAAGTTAATGCGGTTGGTGGTCATAAACATAATCGTCAATTCAAAATTTAATGCTATCTTGTTGTTTTAATATTAAATGTTTATCAGGATAATCAGTGCACACTTGATGTTAATATTAACTAAATCCTACCCCATTAATTATCATTGCTAATCCGGAAAAGGAGGAACATTGTCCAGAATTAATAAAGCCAATCAAAACGTTGTCAGGTAAGGTAACATGCAAGGGTAACAAACAACAGTTTCAAGTGCAGAAGTGCAATATTCAGAAAGGAGAAATCACAAACTCATTATTAAGAACCAAACATCAATATAGCATGGAAAAACCTCAGGAAAAGTACTCAACGCCTTGAAACAAAGAGATAATTTAGGATAATAAGCCTCTTGGGGGGGCAACCTCCTTTACCCTACTTAAATGTTCAAATTACAAGATGATTCCAAAATGAAAATGTCTCCTTGGTATATATAGGAGACTAGGAGAATTATAATTACAACTAATGGCCTAAAGCCGACTATAAATAAAATAGCATTACTAATAGTATGCTAATTAAGGGAATTGTGGAGCCAACAT
This sequence comes from Picea sitchensis, assembly GCA_010110895.2. Lineage (NCBI taxonomy): Eukaryota > Viridiplantae > Streptophyta > Pinopsida > Pinales > Pinaceae > Picea > Picea sitchensis. The sequence continues at coordinate 26,362 of SNQJ01S0105823.1, read as the reverse complement.
TAGGGGCTTAACATGCCTCCCAGCAAGGACAAAGTGTTGTCCCTTAGCGTGAGTAACTCTGGATGCTTACGTATAAAGACTCATCTTCCAAATTGGAATCTTCATTAGGTGGTTTCCTCCATTTAATGAGATACTCTGAAATGGATCTATTCCTTGGATTGGGTGAATCCTTGTGTCGGTGGTGGCTTTAGGCTCCAACATGATTTTCCTTCCTCATCAAGTTAAGGAAATATAGTTTGTTGGGATCTTCTCGCACCTTCTTTTAAGCATGAAACGCAAGCTGGGTTATTACTTTCATTGAATATGCGAGGCAACTCTATTTGGCTGTGCCATGGTACCAATCTTTTACAACACCTTATAAAGGTCCATGGTACTTTGGTGATAATTTATTATCCTTCTTGGCTTGCTTGAGGGACAGCATCGTTTGTATGGTTGTAGTCTTAAAACACCCAATCCCTACTTCAAACTTCTTTCCTTTGATGTTGGAGATCTACTTGTTGTTTCATCACGTTATTACCATGAATTCGGGTTGTCCTTCAAGATTTGGAGAATTTGTTGTTGATTCGATGTGATCTTCCACTACTTGAACCTTATATTTTGAATTTAGAAGAAGTGATGGAAGGAGGGTGGTATCCGCAAAGTTCCATAAATGGTGTCATTTTGTTGCGGTGTGAAGGAAGTGTTATACCACCGATACGCCAAGAGGTAACTCCCATTTGAACCATTGTGTTTGTTTATCGGATACAAAACAGCGAAGGTAGCCTTCGGACATTTATTTCACTATCTCGATTTGTCCATCGGATTGAGGATGATAGGATGAGCTATGAGCCAATTGAGGTACTAAACAAAATGTTTATGTCCAAATATGTCCATTGAATATGGGATCTTTGTCACTTACAGCTAATCTTTGAGGTACCATGTAGCTTTTAGTACATCTCCATGAATCGTTAGGCTTGTACCCCAGCTTTCAAGGGATGAGAGAGGAGTGCACAAAAGTGTGCATACTTGTCCAATCTATCAACAATCCTGTGATGACACTCTTTCAGCCGGACTTTGGTAACCTATGATGAAATCCATGGAAACCTCCTCCGGCCTTGACTTGGGATGGATAATGGTTAATAAAATACCTAGGGTCTTAATTGTTTCATATTTTGTTGTGAAACCACACATTCTACCACAAACCTTTGAACATTATTTTTTAAGGGCATCCCAAAAAAGATCCTTCTTGACTCTATGGTGGGTTTCAAAAATCCACAGGTGCCCCCCTCTTGGAGAGGTGTGCAATTCAATAATTACCTTTTGTTTGAGTTGGATTCCTTACATAAATATAAAGTGATCTTTCTACCATGGTGAATCATTTTTTCCATGTAAATGTATCTAATGCCTTGGAATCTGTTGCAACCTTTGAATGAGAGTCCACACTTTTAAGTCATTCTTCCATTCATCCTTGCTTATATTATCCAATGGGTTGGATGATTGAGATAACACCAAAAAAGGCCTCAACATCTTCATCCTTTCTTGAGAGTTCATGTGCATAAGTCACAGTTGATTTGCTTCCCAGCACATAGACGATTTCAAATCATAGCCCAATATCTTGGTTTACCATTTTTTTTTTACGAGAAGATAGTCTTAGTTCCAAAGTATTTAAAATATCATGATGCATTTTGACCTTGAAGTGCCTACCTATTAGGTAAGGATGTAATTTTTTCAATGCATGTGAGTATTGCATTTCCTTCTCATAAATGGGTTTGTGTGGTCCCTTCCTTGAGTGGTCAGACTTTCCAAAATCGGGGCCTTCCTTCTTGCATTAGGACAACACCAATTCCATTTCTAGATGCATCACATTTCCACAATAAAGGTTTTGTGAAAGTGCAGGTGGTCAGGCCGGGGGAGCTTTACATCACCTCTTTAAGTTGTTCAAAGATTTGTAGTTGCTCTAGAGTCCATGAAAGCGAATCTTTCTTAGTTAGTCTGGTTAAAGGTGTTGTTATTCTCCATAGTTCGAGACAAGCTTACTTGGTAGTAACTTTGTCAATTACAAAAATCCTCTAAGATTTTTAATGTTTGGGAATCGACCGATTACATCATGACGCCAATCTTGTTAGGGTCTACTTGACACCTTCATGAGATACAATATGACAATACTCTACTCCTTTACTCCAAAGAAACATTTGGATGGTTTTGGCATATAGTTGCTCCTTTAGTGGTTGTAGCACCTTGTCAACATGACTGAGATGATCCTCCACAAGACTTGCTATAGATTAGTATATCATCAAAATACTAACACAAATTTTTTGAAGGGAGGGCTTGAAAATGGAATTCATCAACCCTTGGAATGTGGAAGGTGCATTTGGCAAGGCCAAAGGCATGACCAAAATTCATAATGAATGTCTTCATGAGTTTTGAATGTTGTTTTGGGATATCTTTTTCCTTCGATACGATCATTGATACCACAGATGAACAACATTTTGAAATAGATTGCTCCATGGTTCATCTAACAGATTCATCAATCCTTGAGATGGGAAACTTATCTTTAATAGTAGTCTTATTGAGCTCTCTGTAATCTGGACACATGCATGCATGAGCTATCTTTCTTGGATACCATTACCCTTTAGTGTGAGGTAAGAATTTTTGGCTAGGTCTAATAATTCCGACCTCTAACATTTCTTGAACCATGCATTCAATTTCACTCTTATGGGCATGGGGGTATGCAATGGCGATGTTAGGAGGAACACTCCGAGTAGAACTAATTCATGATCATGATTTATTTGGGAGGGAGACCTTTGGGAATATCTTCAAATACTTTGGAATTCTGTCGAATCCTTTGGAGATCTTGAGGAATAGGTAAACCCCAGATGTTTGAACATCTAGTGAGCATGGATTGTGCAATAATGCCTTGATGCCCCTTTTCAATAATTTTTTCATCTTGGTTGGAGCTTATCACATACGAACTTCTGTGATACCTCTTAACTCAATTTCTTTCCCTTCAATGAAAATTTCATGAAAAGTTCTTGAGAATTAAAAGCCAACTGTTCCTAATAGTAGTTGTAACCATTTAGTTCCTAGTCCAACATGTGCACCACCCATGGGTATAGAAATCATTGGACTATTCATTACATGTTCATATAGTAGATTGATCTTATTGCATTATCACGAGCAATTGATGAACCTCCATAAATCGTACTTGAAACCTTTCGGTCTTTGGATATACAAAAGGTAATTGAGATCTTTGGCTATTTATGTGAATGAAATTATGAGTACTTCGGAATCAATTGGGACTATTTTTCTTTTGATGTATCCTTCAATCTTGAGGGTTTGAGGGTGCTAATTCTAGCCAATGCATTACATGATATGGTGAAGTCAGCTCTTAGGATGAAATTGCTTCTACATTTTCATCTTGAGATGGTTCAACTGTTCTTGTTCTTCTTCTCTTCACAATCTATGTATAATAATTTCTTCTCACCACACTTATGTCCCTCTTTGTACTTGTTGCTGTAGCAATTAAATCATAAACCTTTTCTTTTCTTTCCTCCAATTGTTGAGGTGTCAACCTTGTGGGTTGAGATGCTGGGAGAAGGAACATTGTTCTCTCTATATATGTTGGGATAGTTCCCTTCTAGTAGCCATAGTCATATTTTTACTTTCAACATTTCTTGCACCTTAAATTACATTCTCGATGAAGTTTGGGTTTCCCAAGGGGAGAACCTCATGTTGAATGTTGTCCTTTAAAGTCCTATGAATACATCAATCAAGTGCTCATCCTAGAATATCAGTTACCTTTATATTCAATGCTTTGAAAGTTCTCAATGTGCTTTCGTGTGATTCCCTTTTGCTTGAGATTTATCCAATTGATAAGAAGGTGTAGTACTCCTTGTATCCTCATAGTGTGCTATCATTTCTTAGGTGAAAATTGTCCAAGTGTGGCGATTTCTGAGGGGCAAAGTCATCGATACCAAACAAATTGATTGGGTTCTAAATATAAAGAAGCAATTTGTGCCTTTTTTCATTATTATGTGGCACATTATGGAATCAAGAATTGCTCCATCGGTATCCATGTGATTGGGTCCTTTCCATCAAACTTCCTCATCAATCTTGGGAACATGGTTGGTCTTCAAAACCAAGTTGGAGTTTCTCTCATTCTTGATTCCTGCTTCCTTGTGTCCTCATCGCCGTTTACATGGATGCATTTTCACTTTTGGGTGTGTCTTCTCTTGTTACAAAATTTTCATTACTTCCATGATCTTAGCTTCAATTGAATCCATATTAGTATCCAACAGCTTCCATTGAATCCATGTAGTATCAACTTAGCTTCCATTGAATTCATCATCTCTTGTAGTTCATCTTTAGTTCTTGTCTTCTTTTGTAAATCATTTATGTCCCTAGCATTTCTTCAACTTCATCAAGAGTCCAATTAGGTTTTGGAGGCTTATTTGGTGTAGAGGTCCTTTTTTTGGTGGCATGTTGACAAATATCGCACGAGTCTTGATTTTGAGGTGGTTACAACAGACTGTATTCATTTCTATCTCCCAAGTTTCAGCCCTAATGGGTATGAAACTTTATTTTAAAATGATTCTCGATATTTCTTCTGCAATGCCTGAAGTCGATCACAGTGTTGTTCCAAGTGAATTTATGGTAACTTCCTCATAACTTGCCGATTTTTGTCCTTTCTAGGATATCTCCTTGTATAGAATGCCCACACAAAATAATGATATCAAATTCTAAAACTCACACCAAAACTACCTCTGGTGTCCATGAGTCAATGCAACCCGATTACTCAATTTGGATACTCTAGCAGAAGTTATGCTTGTTTTACTGGAACACCTTCTTGAGACTAGTCAATAGGACTAGTCCCGGATACTATCTTACACAAGGTGTATATACAAATTTAAGATGAACCAGGCTTAAGTACACCACACAGATATGCTACTAATTTCTGTAAATGGCCTCAGGAGTTCAGGGTGTAAGCGTTACGAGAAATGTTTTTGTATGAGGTCATAATGACTGATTCAAGATGATTCGAACCCTATCTTATGCAGGGATGTATCTCCCTAGAATTATAAGGCCAGGGAGATGAATTTGAAATAGATGTACCTTGATACATCTACTAAATACCCTCCAATAGGTTCCTTCTGAATTATTGTAGAAAAAAGTTATGTAAAAATTCCCTGCGGTGTCTCAGATGTAGCGGTGAAACCCAGAGACCTTGAGCTCTGATACCATGTTAAGAACCAAACATCAATATAGAATGGAAAAACCTCTGAAAAGTAAATGCTTGAAATAGGGTAATTTCAGATGTAAAGCCTCTTCAAGGGGGCAACCTCCTTTACCCACTTAAATGATTTCAAGTACAAGATGATTCAAAATGAAATGTCTCCCTTGGTATATATGGAGACTAGGAGGGTATAATTACAACTAATGGCCTAAAATAGACATAGTAGAAATAACATTACTAATATAATATGCCCCAATTAGATTAGCAGCCAACGATAGGGCTTAACACTCATAAGGAGCAAGGAATTTCTCCATCGCGATGAGGTAACAGTAGCAATTATTTTGGAAAAATAGTAGGAAACATTTAAAAGACAAACTAAAATTGGTCTTTAAGGAAGTAACACAATCATCTTTAATTAATAAAAATCATTGTACAGAGACACACTAGAAGGGAATCACATTACTAACATCATTTAAATAATAAAATCGTTGTGCAAAAATGCACCGGAATGGAAACTACATTATCATCATCATTTAAAGAAAATCGTTGTGAGAAAAAACACCTTTGGGAAGGAAACTATATTGCCAGGTCATCGTCCAAAGGAAAATCGTTGTGCAAAATGAACCGGAAGGAAACTATATTGTCTTTATCATTTAAAAGGAAAATCCTTGTGAAAAATGCACCAAAAGGAAACCACATTGATGTTATCATTTAAAAGGAAAAACATTGGGAAAAACGCACTAGAATGGACACTACATTGCCATCATCATTTAGAAAGAAAATGGTTGTGCAAAAAGAAATGCACGGAAAGGAAACCATTGTAGTTGTCATTTTAAAAGGGAAAATCTTGGGAAAAATGAAAAAATGGAAACTACGTACCATAAGTCATTTAAAAAGAAATCATTGTGCACAAACGCACTATAAGGAAACCACATTGTCGTCATCATTTAAGCGGTGTTGGGCAACAAAATTACAAGCGTAGAGCTAAAGTATCCATCAATATAAAACACAAGGTTAAATAGCCATCCATCAATGCATAAAAACGAGTTAAATTATTCATCAATGCATCAAACACAGAGTTAAATTGTTTATCAATGCATAAAACAGGGAGTAAATTTATCCATCAATACATAAAAAGCGCGGTCGAGAATGTAAAAGCTTATTGAAATAGTAAGAGAAAGCGTATTAAAGATCAAAGGGAGAGTCATTGAAATGACTGCAGAGGTTCTATCAGCCCAAGCACAGAGAAAATCTAAGGTTAAGCCCTCAAGGCACGGAGAACAAAAATAAGCGTAGAGATAAACCAATAAGGATGCAAAGAAATCCATACGTAGAGGTACTTTTGCTAGAAGGCACAAGACAACAATCATCAAGGACAAACAACCAAGGTAGATGGCTGATAGGAATATCATTCGCTCATCATCCACACATACAGAAAATCGGAGACATTGAGATCCATGGGTCTATTAAATCCAGAAACAGCGATGGTAGTCAGGGCTCCTAGCATTTGCTCAAACAGGGGCCCGATGAGCTATGGATGAAGGAAAAAATAAACCACAATCATCACAATCAATAAACCTGGGATGATCAAATGCACGGTCGAGGGCATGGGAAATCAGTCCAACTTGTCAAGCTAAGGCTATGGGAAAATTTCAGTCATCAAATAGAATGCTAAGACTATCATATTATTTACCTAATTAAGAATACAAAAATGAAAGCATAAATCATACTAACAATCTACCATGGAAATAAAGGAAGTGTATCATTGCCCAATGGGTCTACTCACGAGGTTGATGTCCCATCATCCATAATCTAAACTTGCCATTGATGAGACTTCACCGGTACCTCTACATCAACGATGGGGGTACTCTTCTTCCCCTTTATCCCCACGAGCACTTAAGGGGCCATGCACACCTAACTAGAAAATCAAATAGCTCCCAGCTCTCCTCGTAAGACCGAGCTACCACTCCTCAGCGAGCTAGGTATCCCTGCTCCCACAAGCTAAGTCGGTCAAATATAGATTTCTCACAGTGATAACGTTATGCAAACATGAGAGATCCATCATCATTCTCCTCCCTCCATTATATAGAGTTTCAAAGTCCCTTACTTTCCCAAATCAATTTTATTTAATGTTTAATAATTTAATTCATAAAAATCCTCCAGTAAATGTGTCACTCATCTCCTTCATTCCTCCATAAGAGAATTAATTTCATTAATTAATTAATTATCCTTATTTCTCTCACCCACCTAAATTCGATCCTAGAATCACTCCTAGGTGTCCCTATATTACCTTACAATTTTAATGACTTTCCCATATCAATTCGCTAGTTGAGTTTTAATTTAGAAAATTCTTAAATGCTAGATGCCTTACTAACTTAGACTATCTGCTTTTTCCCCATTATGCTTCCCCTTTCTTTTTATGTTTCCCTCTTTTTTCCTAGTTTCCTAATTGTAGATTTCCCTCTTTCCCTTTTTTATTTAACTCCAAAGGCATGTCACGAGAAACACCTTTCCCTTTTCTTTTAATGAATAAATTTTTAATTAGCATAATATAGTAAACAATTATTTCCCCTTTTTAATTTTATTCCAAATTTTTTTTTTTTTAAATCAATTTAATTTCTTACCTTCAGTCACAAGATTAATGAAGATTATCATTATTATTATATATAAATATATATATATATATAGAATAGATAGATGAATGTAGATAGATTGAGCGGATAGATAGATAGATGGGTAGATGAAAAATTATCACAAGTATAATTTAGACACAGGCGTTGTACCTAGGTGTTGGGTGACATTTTATTAGTGGAAAAGTTTTAAATCTTTCTTAGCAGCATTATTTGTCATAAATCCATCTAGGTTTATCAATTTATTAATACTTGATGTGGCGTGCCTTGGGATACACTAAGAGTGCTCCAAAGAGGTGCCACTAAAGCATCGCTGTTTCCTGCGTGGCGTTCCCTTAGGGGCCTTTCGTGCTCAAAGGGTGCCACTTTCCATCTTCCTATTTTTCCTTCTTGGCGGCATGCCTTGAGCACCTACTATTTCTCCAAGGGTGCCACTTGCCTCTTGACTAACTTGGTAGACATCTAAAACCCACAGGAGTCAATACTCCACTAGGTGATCTCGTGGGAGACTAAGGGCCTCTAAGGAATAAATCCCTACCTTGTGCATGCCCTTAGAATCATGGTGGTGGTATGCAGGAGTTGGCCCTCATGACATGCATTGGAATCCTTCTCTAACTATGTAGTCGTTAACCTATAGTTCAAACCCGCGATGGGGTGCCTAATGAGCTATGGTTCTACGGGTACTCGTAAGTGATCCCTCTACCTCCACATGTGAGTCTAGTCGAGGCTTATCGTCATTTTGCATCATCAACGAATCATGCTCAGAGAGAAATATATCCATAATAATATCATCTAATCGGATGCACTCATATCTCATATAAAACAATCCAACCCCAATATTCCAATCCCCATTTCGATCCGAAGTCGAAGGGGTTCCATCAATACCTCTGCATCCTCAAATCCAAAATCCACGCACACTGTTAAAACCCGAGTCAATAGCACATGTCTATGTCAATGCAACAAATAACATGTCATCAACCCTAACGCTCATAATCCCAATCCAAATGTTTAATAGTATAATAATCCGGATCACTTGTGAGCAGTGTCCTCAAAGAATAAGTTAAGCTCGATTAATGTTCAAGAGAGGGATGTTACATATTTGATGGGATCGATCATGGCTTGATTTTATTATCTAAATCGTTCAAAATAATTGATCAAAAATAATATTGGATTGCTAAAAATAAATTATGAACAACGATGGATAAGATTTAGATGGTTCGAGAACATACAAGCGATTTTCTTGAGACTTGTTTCGGTAAGCAGTAACAATCTGAAACAGTTGAAAACCTATCTGTGGAATGGACCCATTTATCTTACTGCGTGAGAATTTTCCCAAATAAATGCACAATTTGAGAGATATTTGTCAATCACTTTACGAGGCAAATTTCAGGTGCGAAAATTATTAGTGACGCCCGGATTGTTCATTCATTGTATAAATATATAGAAATTTTATATGCGAGGATCCAAGTAAACTTTTTATTTTCAAATGGAGTAAAATATGGTTGGAATCTTTGGGGAATGGACGAGGTATATTTGGCGAAGAAGAATATAGAATTCCAGTTATGCCGACTTTTGTCTTGTGAGTAAAATGGTTTTATTTTTTCATTATAATGTATTCATTTTCTTTGAGTAATTGATTATGAATTGATTTAAATTGGTTTTAGGTTGTTTTATCAATACATGGTTAATTGCTATCATTTATGTATTAGCTGTTTCAATCTTTAAGAGTCTATTATCCAAAAATTCTTCTGTACCATATGATGAACATATTTTGTTAAAACTATATGAGAAAGATGTTTACTCTTTGTCTTTCGTACTTTATTAATTTGTGTAATGTTTTCATTGTATTCTCATGTATTTTCTTGATATGGAATGCTATCTTTATTGAATTAGATTTAGTCTTTTCTTCACTTAATATTTTTATATCATGGTAATTTCTTTATGTTTTCATTATCTTTTGGTCTAGTTTATATCTAAGACTGATCAACTATTTAAGTATTTTTAAGTTTGCTTCTAATGTTAAATGGTTGATAACACCATTACCGAGGATTTATATTTCTTTCATTCTAAGTTACGTGATATCTTAAGGTCACGTGATATCTAATTATTTGTCTTTTTGTGGAATTATAAACTCGCTCAGGAATATGAAACACTTCCTTGAATTTATTAATTATTATGCTTGTTCAGGTCATAGGTTTCCACTTGAAACATGTCATGAGGAGCTCATACACATGCAAAGAGATGATTTTAGTTTATTAATGGTGAGGTTAGTCAATGTATTATTTATTTAAGTTGTTTATATTTGAATGAGCAATGATTGCATTATTTAGGCATTAATTATCTTTATCTGTTTCATTATGTCATCACAATCCTTATTCATTCATTAATTACTAGTTTGATATTCAAATCATTAGAATAAATTTTGTTTTACTTAATCTGGTTAAGAAATATTATCTCAAACTTTCATTTTCACAAGATTTCAAGCAAACCCTGTAAACAATATATAGATTGTTTATAATCACTTGTATATTCAGTTTTTAAGATAAGCAATTTTTGTAATTTGTGTATCAATTGTTAGAATCATAGTTAGATTAGTTTATTTCCTTTTATTGTTTTAACAGGACCTTGTGTGATTCATGAAGCCACTAAACTTTTGTCGAGGGTCCAAAATCATACCAAGCAGTTGGGTTGAATTAAACCCCAGATCCAGGATCTAACCTTCCAGTTGATGACGTGCCATACATCAACAAATGGTGCTAGAAGGAGGGTCAATTAAATTTAATGATTAAATGTTTACCCTCTGACTGTCGCAATTCTAGATTTATAAATTTTTCTTCCATGTCATCTTGAAATGCACTAGAAGGCATGTTAGACTGACAAGCTGGCCTTGCATGAGTTTTTGTTTTGAATGTATTTAATTCCCGATGGATCCCCAAATCATTGTGTTGTAACATGATTTGCACTTCTCATTACCTAATATTCTCAACAAATGGTGCTAGAAGGAGACCAATGTAAATTTAATTAAAATTTTCACCCTTCAGCCTTTCACAATTCTAGATTTATAAATTCAGCCTATTACATTGTCATCTTATAATGCATTAGAAGGTGGGTTAGATGAAAATCTAACTATTTCGAGTTAATTTCTTCAATTTCTTATTTTTTCATGGCTCCTTCCCAAATCAGCGTGTTGAACATGCTTTCAATGTCTCATTACAGTTATTCTCAACAAAACTTGATTGATCTCTTTTAAAAACTCACCTTTGATGGTGAAGGAACTTTATCATATACCATATTTCTAATTTTTTTGATAAGTTCTTAAAGAATAAGATCATTGATCTCAATCTCATATGTAGATTGTTTGCTCTCACCTTTTGAGGTCTGGTTAAATATTGGTTCGAATATTTTTCAGCTAATTCAATTCATTCTTTGTCTAAGTTTGTAGTTGAGTTTTTATCATATTTAAAAGTATGATTATGATGAATTAAGTGAATAATTAAGTTTGCTTAAGGAAGAAAATGATGAATCATTGAGCGATTTTACAATTAGGTTCATACATGTTTGTACTAGATTTCCTTTGAAAGAAATGTCTATTATTGTTGAATGGTTTCAATATCTTGTTTCTCTCTCAAAATCAATGTCGATTAATTATTAACCAATCTGAATTAAGCTTTAATACTCAACATAGAGATGGTTCAAATTTTCATGTTGATCTTGAATTTTGAAGCACCACAATTTTGTCAACTTCTTTCATTTTGGAAAATCATGAACAACATCATATTTTACAAAATGCAATTGTCACTTCTAATCACTCTTTGCCAACAATGTCTCCTCATGTCGAAGAAGAAACCTTAACTTTAAAATATGATAGTTGTCACACTATCATAGATTTTATAGCTGTTTCTAAAGTAAAGATGTCTGAATGTGAAGTTGATAATCATGTGAACAATAAAACTTCCCCTAATTTAGTTGAACAAGTCCATGATCAATTAGTGGGAGACAAAATAATTAGTCAGAATATTAATCAACCTTCTATATCTAGTGATTTTCTCTCACATTTCCCTTACACAATGAAGCAAATTGTTTCTTAGAAACTGTCTCATACTCTTTAAAAGGGCATACAATAGAGGTTGATCAGTATATACAAGGAGAGGGAACAAAAACACAATTCAAAACATGTTTCAATCATTTTCAGAGATACATTTCATCTCCCTCAATTCTTCTACATATTATTCCTTTGTACCTAATATTGTTTATCATCATCTTATGTAATCATGTGTTCCCAATCAGTTTGGAATGAATTATGCACTATATAATCAGGTACAAATTAATAGAATAGAATATAAAGAGGAAAATAATTCTGCCCATGAACATATTAATTTTTATTCTCATCAATTATATGTGGGTAAATCAAGAAATGATTTGAAAAGAGTCTCAATTACATCTTCATTGATTCATCTTAATTTGTGTTTAAAGAAGGATCTAAATTTTTTCATGATCAATTATTTGAGGTTGAAAATTATAATAGGCTAAATATTATTACCAATGATGATTATTTAAAATGTTGTTTGTTCCATTTAGTCCACCTCAAATGGTTAATCTTGAAGTATTCAAGCTCAATGGAAAGTTTCAAGGGAATGAGACACTTGTTTTCCAATCGAGAATAACGATAAGTTCTCGCCATCTTGATCCGACCTTTTTACAAGCTTCTTTCCATGATAATCTAATACTTTATTCTAATCAAGAATATTTGTGTATGTGAATTATTTTGAACAATCCCATGTTAGTAATTGCATGTATTATGATAGGATTGTAGATTGGTTGGAGGATTCATATCTTGAAAAGTTTCGAGGGAATGGTAAGATTATCTTCACCTTATTTAGAGATCAATGAGGTAACTTTGACACACTCATTTATATCCTTGAGATGGAGAAAATATGAGGCGAAAGGAAAATTTTAGAATATGGAACTGCCGGTCTAAGCCGATGGTTATGTCAAGTCACCATAACTCTCACAAGCTTCACAATCTCAATTTTCATGTTTTTGTGAACCATATAATGAAAAAATTACAGAATGGCTGGAAGATTCATACAAAAAAGAATGTTCAATGGAATGGTAAAGTCATGCTTGATTTGTTTTAAATTATGATGATAAAGGTAAGTATGATGTATTTTTGTCATATTGATATACTACCATTATTGTTACTAATATTTGATTTTGTTTCATTCTGAGTTAGGTTACTTCATTGGCTACATTGGAAGCATGACTTCATAGTATTTTGATTTGTTTTAGTAGTTTAGAGTTGGTTTAGGAGTAGGTTTCCTTTGGTTTTCTTTCTCAATGTTTCCTTTTATAATAATGCAGCTATGAAGACAAGTGGGTACACAAGGAGAACCATAATATGAGTGTTGATAGAGAAGTCCACTTTGATGATTTTCTCTTTGCTTTTGTTGAATATTTATTTTCAAAAACATTATCATCATGGAAATTTTAAAATGGAAGTATTAAAGAGATAAGTAATTTGAACTATCAATTCTTTCAATTCAACTCATTAAGGTGCCATGAGTAGGGTTGTACTCATCTTAATAAGGATTTTTTTTTTTTTTCTATTTTTTGGTCTCTTTTATTTTAATAATAATTCTTGGGAAGAAAGTAACATATTATTGTAACATCCCGCTCTCGCACACACTGAGCGAACTTATTATTTTGGGGACACTTGCTTTCATAAGTGATCAGTTATTATGCTATAAAAACTTTTTATTTGATTATGGTGTTATGGTTTGATGACATGTTGTTTTACTACATTGACATAGATAGGTGTTATTGACTCCAGTTTTCTTGAGTGTGTAGGGTTTTGGACCTGGGGATGTAGAGGCATCGATGGAACCTTGGACTCTGGATCAAGTGGGGATTGCACCATTGGGGTTTGATTGTTTCTACTGTGATATTAGTGCATCTGATCATATGGTATGATATGGATATGTTATGACATGATTTGTTGATTATGTAGAACGTGATAACTTTTCTAACGGACTCACATATGGGTAAAGGGGTCACGCCTACGGAGATGTTGAGGGAGAGGTGTGGACAACATCCTGCCACAACCTACTAACACTCACACCATGGCCGACTGGCCAGGTTCGCGATTACCTAGTTGAGGAGAGGACCCACCGATCATAGGTGAGGGCGGAGACTACAATAGTGACTCTGATGATTCTAAGGAAGTGCAATAAAGATTGGGGCCTTATTCTTAAGTCCATAGTCTCCACAAGTTCACACGAGATTGACTCGGGGTTATTGATGTCTATAAGTCAATCAAGGGTGAGTGGCATCCTTGGAGCCGTGAGGTGTGTCTGAGAGGGGCCACGTCGGCCCAAGAAAAATGGAGAGTGGCGAGTAGCACCCTTGGAGCATGTAGTGCATCTGAGAAGAACTGTCGTGCAAAGGAATGGAGTAAGGGCAAAGTGGCACTCTTGGAGCTGGTGTCACGAAGGAGACGCGTCCGTTGTTGATGATAGAGATGAACCTAGATGACCTAAGACAAATATGTGTCAAATGGTAAAAACAAAAAAACAAAAACAATTTCCTAATTAATTGTCTCCCATTACAAAATCTAAGGTCTAAGTCCAAGTGCAGCTAGTGGTGAAACATAGTGTACCTTTAAAAAAATAAAATAATAATAATTAAAATAGAAACAACTTAAGTGATGATTGATCTTCACTTAAATCTTGTAACATGTAGGGAGTAAGAAATTAATTTAATCATAAAAATAAAATATGTGGTTATAAATTGTAAGAGATTAATTGTTTTATCTTTTGATAATTTAAAATATACTAATTTAATGATAAAGGGAAGGGTTAAATTCCACTCCTACCTTTTTAGTTCTAAGTAAAAGGGAAGGTGGGAAAATAAAAATAGGAAACTAGGAAAATAGGTAACATAAAAGGAAAAAGGAAACTTAAGGAAAAGGGGAAGTCAACTTAGTAAAAGAATCTACATTTAAGAGCTTCTAATTTTAAAGCTGAATTAGCAATTTCATAATAGGGAAAGCCAAGCTTGTAGGAGAGATTTGGGGACACCTAGGAGTTATTCTAGGAGTAACTCTACGTGAGTGAGGGAAATAAAGATAATTGTTTAATTAAAAGAAGTGGTGCTTGGAGGAATGTAGTGGATGGGTGACACTTGTAAGGAGAGGAATTTTTAGGAATTTATTTTTTAAAACTTTAATTAAATGAGATTTTAGGAAATAAAGGAAGTTGGAAACTCTATAAAGAAAGGGAGAAGGAGGAAGGATCATCTTACGTTTGTGTAACATTACGTTGCAGAAATATTGGCTTGGCCGATTTACTTGTGGGAGTTGGGATACCCGGCTTGGGTAATGAGTGGTAGCTCAGTCTTGTGAGGTGATATGGGAGCTATATTTTCCCTGTTTTTTGTGTGTGTCCCTTTTGTGGCTCGTGGGGCTAAGGGTGAAGAAGAGTGCCCCTAGCATTTTTTTGGGAGGTACCGGTGAGGTCTAGACGGTCAACGAGAGGGAGTTGCACAGAGCAAGGGACGCCAATCGGAGCTAGCGAACAAGAAACAATATTCTTTCTTAGTTTGAATGGTACAATGTTGTAGGTTTTATGGTTGGATCTACATGTTGATTATGTAAGTAGATTGGATGTTTAGATTGATAGCTGAAATTTTCTTATCCTAGCTCCTTGGTTGTCATCTCCTATGGCCTAGTGTTCTCCCGTGTGTCGTGGCTGTGGTGTTGATTGTGACCGCTGAGGCTTTCTTAGTTTGAATGGTACAATGTTGTAGGTTTTATGGTTGGATCTACATGTTGATTATGTAAGTAGATTGGATGTTTAGATTGATAGCTGAAATTTTCTTATCCTAGCTCCTTGGTTGTCGTCTCCTATGGCCTCGTTTTCCTGTGTGTCGTGACCGCCCTGTGGTGTTGATTGTGACCTTGAGGTTTTTTAGTCTTCATCCCTATCTCAGTAGTCCTCGCTTGAGCAGTCGTCCAGGAGCCTGATCTACAATCGTCACCTTAGATTTAAAAGACCTATGGATCTCAATGCCTTGCTTTTCTGTACGAGGATGATGATGCGAAGACGAACCTATCAACCGTCTACCTCTGTTGTTGTCCTTGCCTGATTGTTGACTTGCACCTTCCAGTACGACCTCTGTGTATGGATTATCTTGCTTCATTGATGTTTATTTTTCTGTGCCTTGACTGATAGAATCCCTACGATCCTTCGATGAGTTATCCTTATGGCCCTGACATTCTCTCACTGTTGTCAACCTTTGTATATCGGTATCCCGAGATGTAAAAAGTATTTAAATATGATCTGTTTGTTTTATGCTTGATGAATAATTATAGCCCTGCGTTTATGCATTGAATGTGAATTTAATTACTGTAATTCATATCTAATGTGAGTGAGAGATAGATTTTTTTTTATATTCAGTAATTTTATATCTACTTTATAAATTATATCGAATTTATTTACTCTAATTTATATCTAATGTGTGTGAGAGATAGAATTTTTTTATATTTAGTAAATTATATCTAATTTATCAATTATATCTAATTTGTTTACTGTAATTTATATCTAATTGATATCTAAAGTGATTCCAGTAATAGCGGAATTTTTATATTCAGTAACCAACAATTTTGGATGGAGATTGATGTTATGAACTGGATGTTTTATCAACCCGACAATGATGTCTTTGCTACCCTCCTTGAACGTTTTTAAATTTGCAATTTCCAGTTGTTAATGGACCGAAACAATGTTTTTTCCTTTTTACTAAGCCACGCGTTGTTGATCTCAGATTTTGGGGGTCAACTACTTCTCTCTGCGTGTGTTTGACTGCAGCAACCTCTGCATTTGCACTTGATATTGGTGTTGCCATCCTCCCACCTGTGCGCCCTCTAACCAGATCGCCTCTACGTTTCTGACGACCTGCGCATCCTTCTCACGAACCAATAGTTCTGCATTTTTCCAACCGCGTTGAAGTTCCTTCCATCCGAGTATTTTATCAGTGGATGGCATGGTTATCCTTACCATTTAAGAGGCATAGTATGGTTGTTATCACGAATGTAATCCTGGTATGTTCTGCATAGCTGGTATTATATGCTTGCGTCCCTTCTCCATCATTTCACAATCACATAATTCCCTTTTCACACCGGATTTTACCAGGAATAATGCCCATGAATGGTGGCTCCCAATCATTTTCCCTCTAGCTGTTAACACCCCTTTGTTTGCTGAAAACTTTGACTATGTTGCTGTAGATTTCCCCCATGATTTTAGTCGTTTAAATCCTGAGTTCGCTTGCCGGAATGACCATGATTCTCCTTCTAGCTATAGCTGTGTTTTCCCTTGAATGTTGCACTGTGTTTTTCTATTTTGGAAACCCATTCTGTTGTAGATGATCATAAAAGATTTTGGTTGATTCCTTTTTGGCGACAATAAAGATTTATTGTTCAGTTCCTTCTAATAATATTGTTGATAGTATTGGTTAATTCATTTCGGTAGAGATTAAAATTGGGGTATTGGCTGAACTGAAGTGTATTGGATAAATCCCTTTTTGTTTAATTCAATCGGCAAAAATGTTAAGAAAGGAATGATTTTTAATTATTAAATTAGTGATAACCATGAATGTTTACTAAAATGGAATGAGTACTAATTATATAAATGATTAGATGAATAAGGAATGTTTTTTATTAAATTAGTGATAACAATGAATGTTTACCAAAATAGTAAGTTCCATTGAAAAAAAATGATTTCTAATGGTGACTTTTTGTTTGATAAGGGAAGGGATTTAAACATTTAAGGGAAGTTGGATTAAAAATAATTGGGCATTAAGTAAAACCTTAGAGCTGTTCCACTCACCTCGTAATCAAATTTAAGCACTCATTACCTTCTCTTAAGAATAATTTCTCCTAGAAGTTTTGATAAACCTTCTCACTTGTTTTAGTATTCTCACTTTTTACATTTTCAAGGAATTTCAAGAAATAATGCAAGGACTCCCTTGTTTAATGATGATGCTCTTAGGAACTACCTTGAGAAACGTCTTAGTTAATTTTAAATGACTCAACAAGCATTGCATTTAAGGATTCCACCGTGTTAAATCATGTTAATCATTCACGAGAATTTATACTATGACTTGGTACCTTTGTACATACACTGTTAGATCTTAATTTAGATCATTCTTAATATCAAATGGAGTTAACAAGTTGACTTAATTTCAATTTCTAAATGGGTTCAATGCTAATACAAATTTGAAATTGGCGACTAATTGGAAGGTGACTTACTGTCAGATTGTAAATCTATGATAAATTTAGGCTGGTTAATTGATCTATAATTATTGTCAATTTAAATCCTAGACATTGACCCTTTTAGCCTTGATTAATGATTGGATAAGTTGATGAAGTCGCTTCTAGCATACGCTTCCCCTTGAGGAAGATTGTTGATTATTATTGATTAATGTTGGTACTTGGATTGTAAACTTTAATGTGCTTGGTCTGCTTGTGTCGGGTGGGTTGTAGATGCCTCCTTATTCCTTAGAACAGTCACCAACCCTGAGACCTTAAATGGTCAAAATCGATGGTAACCTAGGCTTGAGCATTGCTTGTGTGTCTTGCAGGTCCTAACCATTGCAGGATAGGATAGGCGGGTAGTCAGTCTTATTTTTGTCAGTTGATTTTCGTTCATCACTTCCAGATGCTTGATGTGCTTCTTAGGTCGTTATGTCATTGTCGTAGTTGCATGCATCATGTTCATCGTCATGTTGCGACGTAGAATATAATGTCTGTATTAACCTTGTAGACACGCACACACAAAAAAAAATTGCACTTGTTATGAGAGGCTGGTTGTCGTAACTAATGGGAGTTTCGTTACATGTGGTATCAGAGTGGGTTCAACCCGCGACTTGGGATTGCTACAAATTTCATGGATATGATTGATTATATTGTTGCTGATCGAGCTGACTTGTGTGCGTGCAGGTAATCATGGTTAGAGGACGTCGCGTAGGCAGACGACGAGGTACTAGGGGAGGAGGCATGACGCCTCCAGGAGCATCCACGCTTGAGGGGTCTAACCCCCAGGGAGATGAGCATGTTCTCGTACAGGAGCAGATAACAATTGGTGATGTAGTTGAAAAGATGAGATCTTTTCAGTGCATGTCCAAGGCACTGATCAATCATTTGGATAGAGATGAGGCCAGGGCACCGACACCCGATGAGGTTCCACCGCGTGCTCAGGTCGGTATTGATAGCATTCGTTGTGAACTCGAGAAGGTCAAATTTCCTAAGTTCTTTGGTGCCCAGAACGGTGTAGCCGCTGAGGCATGGTTGGAGAACATGGAGATGTGCTTCGCACTTTGTGATTATACCTCCAACATGAAGGTCTGCATGGTAGTATTTCATTGAAGGGGAGCACTCTTCTATGGTGGAAGATGCTCCTACCACAGCTGAATATGGTCGTCGAAGATGTGTCATGGGAACTGTTCAAGGAACAATTCTGAGAGAGGTACCTTTCAGAGGAATTCATTGAGCATCATCTCAATGAGTTCAACGCCTTATGACAGTTAGGTCGTACGGTGCTCGAGTACAAGGCTCGTTTTATGGAGCTTCTCTGGTATGCTTCACACCTTAACAATAAGAAACTTAAGGTCAACATGTTTTTGTTCGGCCTTAATGGTAGCCTACATGCAAAGGTCAAGATTTGATGCCTCAAACCTTGCATGATGTCGTCTAGAAGGCCCTCATAGCGGAGGAGGAACTTATCAGTGGGGGTCAGACGAGGACTCCAGTGAGACCAGCAGGGCAGGTTCCATCTGGAACACAACGACATCAAACATCAGCCAGACTTACGCTGGGATATCATGGCTTCCAGAGGGGCTCCACTTTCACTACACCTTAGTGACCGACGCCTCAGCAGCAAACACCTTATCGGGGACCACAGCATCAGCAACAACATCGACTGTAGCAACAGTGATTTAGGCCTGTTCAGTAGAACAAACCAGGCTTCCAGGCCGGTGGGCTGTCATCTTCTACTTCGGGTACCAGGGTTACTGGGTTGAGGAAGGGGTGTTGGATGTGTGGGGAGCCACACTACCAGTGTGACTACCCTGTGGAGAGAACCAGAGCGTCTAGATCATCCGGACAAACTACCATGGGAGATATGGGCAAGGCCCATCAGATTCATGCAGTGGTGAATCACCGCTAGGCAGAGCATCAATCAACAGTTCTCGAGATGATAGGTACCATCGCTGACCAGACCCTTAGTATTTTGATAGATCCCAGTGCTACTAAGAGTTTCATTTCTGGTGCAGCGCTAAAAAGGATTAAGGTAAAGGTAGTCGAACAAGGCGAGTTTAGCTTCGTAGAGATGGACTCAGGAGCCAAACAAAAGGTCGGAGGAAAGGTTATTGGTTGTATCCTTAACTTGGGAGAGTTTGTCACCAGGGCCAACCTGTACATCACGATCCTAGGATCTTATGACGTCATGATTGGTATCGACTGGTTGGAATCGCATGAGGCGATACTCAACTATAAAACAAAATGGTTGAGCTTGGGAGATGATGAGGGACAGAGATGTGTGATTGTAGGCTGGAACCAAGGAGTTTCCCTGAGGTTCATCTCTTCCTTTCAACATTGGAAGAGCATGCGCAAGGGGTGCAAGATTTATGCGATCCTTGCGTTAAATGAGAAGGCAGTAGAGAAAGGTCTAGAACACCTTCCGATGGTGAGAGTGTTTGCAAATGTGTTTCGAGAGGATTTACCTGGGATGCCACCGGAGAGGGAGTTGGAGTTTACCATAGACCTGAAACCGGGGACTGAACCAATAGCTAGAACGCCTTATCAAATGTCGACCCTGGAGTTACAAGAGTTGAAAATGCAACTGAAGGAGTTGCTGGACCTGGGACTGATACGTCCTAGTGTATCACCGTGGGGTTCACCTGTTATTTTCATAGGAAAGAAGGATGGATCGTGGAGGCTTTTCATTGACTACCATCAACTGAACAAGGCTACGATCAAGAACCAGTATCCATTACCAAGAATTGATGATCTTTTCGATCAAATGAAGGGTACGACGGTGTTCTCCAAGATCGATTTGCGGCCAAGGTATCACCAGTTGCAGATCAAGGAGGATGATGTCCCTAAGACCGCCTTTAAGATGAGGTTTGGACATTACGAGTTTATTGTTTTACCATTTGGACTGACAAATGCCCCAGGGGCATTTATGAGTTTGATGAATGGGGTGTTCTGTGAGTACTTGGACAAGTTCATCTAAGTGTTCATTGATGATATTTTGATCTACTCTCGGATGATGGAGGAGCATGATGAGCACTTGCGCTTGGTACTATAGTGTCTGCGAGAGCACAAATTGTATGGGAAGTTGTCCAAATGCTCATTTTATCAATCAGAGATTCACTACTTAGGGCATGTCATATCTGACGAAGGTATCACCATGGATCCAGCCAAGGTCAGGGATATTATGGAATGGCCTACACCGACGAATGTCCTGGAAGTGCGTAGCTTCATGGGTTTAGCAGGATACTATCGACGATTCGTCGAGGGGTTTTCCAAAATAGCAAATCCAATCATAGAGTTGCAGAAGAAGAACAAGAAGTTTGTTTGGACCGAGAAATGCGCGGAATCATTTCAAAGGCTCAAGGAATTGTTGACAACAACACCAATATTAAATGTCCTTAACATAGACACAGACTTCGTGGTATGCACTGACGCATCCAAGGAAGGCTTAGGCGGAGTCTTAATGCAATACGGATGAGTGATCGCTTACATTTCGAAGAAACTGAGAAGGCATGAGGATAACTACGTGACACATGATTTGGAGTTGTTAGCCATCGTATATGCCTTGAAGGTTTGGAGACACTACCTTGTTGGACGAAAATTTGAACTAAAGACTGACCATTGTGGGCTACCACACATCTTTACGCAAAGCGACCTGAACATGCGACAACGACGTTGGTCGAAATTTCTTGGCAAGTACGATTTTGAGATTACTTACATAAAAGGGATGCTGAATCGAGTGGCAAACACATTGAGTCGAAGACCGCACATCTTTTCGGTGCTGCCTCTTTAGACGAATCTGCGTGAAAAGATTCTAACTTTATAGCGTGATGATGATTGGTACAAAGAGGTCGAGGGTTTTATCGGACAAAACACAATGATGGTACCACGATTTGAGGGATTTTCTTTTGATAGCGATGGTTTATTGAGGTTTAAAAGTCAGATATACATACCTCAAAATGATGAGTTGAGGATGTTGATCCTAAGCGAGGCTCATAGAGCAGTATACATGGCTCACCTGGGATTCATGAAGATGAGGGCAGACCTTAAACCCTTATTCTTCTGGAAGCGAATGAAGGCATACATAGTCAACTATGTGGCCAGATGTCTAGAATGTCAGTAGGTAAAGGCTGAACATAGACACCCAGCAGGATTAATACAACCACATGCCATTCCGGAATCAAAATGGGAGGTTATTTCGAAGGATTTTATTGTTGGATTGCCAATGACGACAAGGAGACATGACTCGATTTTCGTAGTAGTAGACACTCTGATGAAGAGTGATCACTTTATTCCTATGTGTACGACATATCGGGCACCTGACATAGCTAGAGTTTTCATCATTGAGATTGTGAGGTTGCATGGCATGCCTAAGAGGATTATATCTGATCGAGGATCTGTGTTTACTGAACGATTTTTGATGAGTTTCCAAGAGGCCTTGATAAACCAACTTAAATTTAGTACTGCGTATCACCCGGAGACTGACGAACAGACCGAATGAATGAACCAAACCTTGGAGAACATGTTGTTCGTGTATGTGATGGACCAACAAAAGCGTTGGGAAGAATTCTTGCCACTGGTAGAATTCGCTTACAACAACAGTTACCAGAGCACCATTAAGATGGCACCTTTCAAGTTTCTTTATGGGCGACCATGCCGGACGCCTTTGAGTTGGGATTAGCTTGAGGATAGGGTCCTGGTGGGACCAGAAGAGATCTAATAAATGGCAGAGAAAATGAAAACAATAAGACAAAGGATTAAAGAAGCACAGGATCGACAGAAGAGTTATGTCGATGTGCACCGTGTCAACCGTAGTTATGAGGTCGGCGATTGAGTCTTCTTGCAGGTTAAACCGCATAAGAGTTCAATCAAGTTTGGGAAGGGAGATAAACTCTCTCCTAGGTTCATGGGACCTTTCAAGATTGTGGAGAGAAAGGGGCCCGTGGCCTATCGACAAGCCTTGCCTGATTCTTTGAGGCATATGCACGATGTTTTTCATGTATTTGTTTTGAGACATTATATTAGTGATCCTACAAATGTTATTGACATGAGTTCCTTGCAGGTATCGGATGAGGGGGTGCTCACGACTGAGCCGATCCACATATTGGATCATCGTGTTCGACAACTACGACGTCGAATGACATATCAAGTCAAGGTCCAGTGGGACAATTATAATCCGCACTCGGCAACCTGGGAGGACGCATCTGATATGCACCAGTAGTTTCCATTTTTGTTTGATAGATAGACATATGATATGTGATACACTTTATTTCAACATTTACACTGTGAAACTTCGTGATGAATTTTAGACCAAGAGGGGGTGTATGTAACATCCCACTCTGGTGCACTCAACGAAGTTATTCTTTGAGGACACTTGCTCGCAAGTGATCTAGATTATTATGCTATTAAAATTTTTGATTTTGATTATGAGGCGTTATGGTTTGATGACATGTTTTAATACATTGACATAGACAGGTGTTATTGACTCAGTTTTACTGAGTGTGCAGGGTTTTGTACCTCGGGGATGCAGAGGTGTCGATGGAACGCCTTGGACTCTTGATCGAGTTAGGGACTGTACCATTGGGGTTTGATTGTTTTACTGTGATATTAGTGCATCTAATTAGATGGTATGATATGGATATGTTCTGACATGATTTTTTGATGATGCATGCTGACGATAGCTTGCCAACCAGACTCACATAAGGAGAAAAGGGGTCACACACGACTACCAGAGATGTTGAGGGAGAGGTGTGGACAACAACCCTACCACGACCTACTAGCACTCCTGTTATGGCTCGAACTGTAGGTTAATGATTAATTAGTTCGAGAGGACCCACGATGCCATGAGGGAAGACTGCGACAGTCGATCACAATGATTCTAAGGGGTACGTAATAAGGTGGGGGCCTTATTCCTTAGAATCCCTTAGTCTCCCACAAGTTCACCTAGCAGAGTATTAAATCCAGGGGTTATTGATGTCTACCAAGTCAGTCAAGAGGCGAGTGGCACACTTGGAGCACGTGGTGCATCCTGAAGGGCACATCACACAAGAAAAATGGAGAGTGGCGAGAGGCACCCTTGGAGCACGTAGTGCGTCTTTAAGGGCACATCGTGCAAAGGAACATATGAGGCGAGTGGCACCCTTGGAGCACCTAGTGTGTCCTGAAGGGCAGGTCACATTGTTGATGATAGAGGAATGAATCTATATGACCCTAAGACAAATAACATGTCAAGTAGTTTATAAAATAAAAATAAAAAAAATTCCCTAATTAATTGTCTCCCAGTACAAAACCTAAGGTCTAAGTCTAAATTACGCTAGTGGTGAAACTTAGTCTACCTTTAAAAAAAATAAAATTAAATAAACAAATAATAATAATTAAAATAAAAACAACTTAAATGATGATTATGATATTCATAAAATCTTATAACATGTAGGGAGTAAGAAATTAATGTATTCATAAAAAAAAAAAATATGTGGTTATAAAATGTAAAGAGGGAATTAATTGTTTTATCTTTTTGATAATTTAAAATATACTAATTTAATGATAAAAGGGAAAAGGGGTTAAATTCCACTCCTTCCTTTTTAGTTCTAAGTAAAAGGGGAAGGATGGAAAATCAAAAATAGGAAACTAGGGAAACGAGGTAACATAAAAAGGGAAAAAGGGGAACTTAAGGGAAAAAGCAAGAAGTCAACTTAGTAAAGAATCTACATTTAAGAGCTTCTAATTTTAAACTAAATTAACAATTTCATAATAGGGAAAGCCTTTAAACCTGTAAGGAAATTTGGGGACACCTAGGAGTGATTCTAGGAGTAAGTCTAGGTGGGTGAGGGAAATAAAGATAATTACTTAATTAAAGAAATTAATTCTTGGAGGATTGTAGGGGATGAGGGACACTTGTATGGAGAGGAATTTTTAGGAATTTATTTTTAAAACTTTAATTAAATGATATTTTAGGAAAGAAAGGAAGTTCGAAACTCTATAAAAGAAAGGTAGGAAAAGGAGGAAGGATCATCTTCTATTTGCATAACGTTACGATGCAGAAATATCTACTTGACTAATTTACTTGTGGGAGTTGGGATACCTAGCTCGGAGAGGAGTGGTAGCTTGGCCTTACGAGGCGAGATAGGAGCTAGACGAAACCTTTGGATAGTGTGTGTGGCCCCTTTATGGCTCAGGGGGATAAGGGGGAAGAAGAGTAACCCTAGCGTTTGTTGGGAGGTATCGGTGAGGTCTTGACGGTCAGCGAGCGGTAGTTGCACGGAGCACGGGACACCAATCGGATTGGGCCAATAGGAAACGATACACTTTCTTAGTTTGAATGGTAGAATGTTGTAGGTTTTATGATTGGATCTGCATGTTGATTATGTAAGTAGATTGGATGTTTAGATTGATAGCTGAAATTTTCTTAGCCTAGATCCTTGGTTGTCGTGTCCTATGGCCTCGTTTTCCCACATGCCATGACTGCCCTGTGGTGTTGATTCTAACCTTGAGGTTGTTTAGTCTTTGTCCCTAGCTCAACAGTCCTTGCCTGAGCAGTCGTCCAGGATCCTGATCTATGGTCATCGCCTTAGCGTTAAAATACCTATGGATCTCAACGCCCTTCTTTTCTGTGCAAGGATGATGAAGCAAAGGTGAACCTATCAGCCGTCTACCTCTGTTGTTGTCCTTGCCTGATTGTTGACTTATGCCTTCCAGTACGACCTCTGCGTATGGATTATCTTGCTTCATTGATGTTTATTTTTCTGCGCCTTGATTGATAGAATCCCTACGATCCTTCGATGAGTTATCCTTATGACCCTGACATTCTCTCACTGTTGTCAGCCTTTGTATATCGGTATCCTAAGATGTAAAAAGTATTTAACTCTGATCTGCGTTTGTTTTATTCTTGATGAATAATTATAGCCCTACGTTTATGCATCGAATGTGAATTTAATTACTATAATTCATATCTAATGTGAGTGAGAGATAGTGAAGCTGTTCTATTCAGTAATTTTATATATACTTTATAAATTATATTGAATTTATTTACTGTAATTTATATCTAATGCGTGTGAGAGATAGAGTAATTTTATATTCAGTAAATTATATCTAATTTGTTTACTGTAATTTATATCTAATTGATATCTAAAGCGATTCCAGTAATAGCAGAATTTTTCTATTCAGTAACCAACAATTTTGGATGGAGATTGATGTTATGAACCAGATGTTTTATCAACC